>JAPPVO010002776.1:0-36439 GCA_030407325.1 Camellia japonica | reverse complement strand
ATCTGTCTTAGAGATTGTATATCTGTTTAGAAATATCTGTTTTGGGTTATTGGTGGAGGATAACTATGATTGTTGTAGAAATTGCATGTGGATTAGATAAATTAAAACTCATCTTTTAATTGTTGTTATTGAATATGACCGTGTTTTAATACATTCCATATGTATGATATTTGGGAGGAGAAATGAGATGTACTCCATGTTTGAGATGGACTCCATTGAATTAAGTTGGCCTATGTGTCCAGGGTGAAAGTCTCGAAAACTGCACGTATACATGGATGCTAATTCCCGCGAACTAAATTTTCATAATATGGCAAATTTAAGTGTTTGTGTAATGGTTATATTGATTAGGGAACCACTGAGTTGTAGCCTCAGTTGGGTTGTCTAGATAACAATGGGTTTGACTCATGAATTGAGGTGAAATGAATTGTCATGAAATGAATTAAGATAAAACGGAATGAGATATGACACTTGGCATATTATGATCTTGTAAGAATATGAATGAGTTTACTATGGGCATTGTATATGCATATTGTAGACACCCCATTTTTGACCGCCCTTAAGACTTGGACGCGACTGATGGTTTACATGGTGGAGAAAGGTGTGCAGGGGAAAGGTTCAGTTTCTTCGGCAATGAGAGAGTCAAATCTCAACTTCATACCCCTATTCTAGACCAAAACAATCTTGATCAAAAGAATTTAATCTTAAAACCCTCTCTTTCAAAACGTTTTTGAAATAAAGTTTTTACGATGTTCCGAGGCTAACATTTTGTCAAACGTTGTGCTTTTCGGTAAACCGAGCAAGGACAAAGTGGAAATGAACGAAAGAGAGATGAAATCTTTGAAAAAAATCTTTCAAAACATCTTACTTAGGGGTTTGGAGTTGAAGAAAGGAGGAGAAGAGAGAAGAAAACTAGTTTGGGAGAAGTTCGGCATGAATCCGGGTAGGGCCAAAGCTGCGCGGCTTCACCGAAACGGGTATAACTTTTTGCATATGAGGAATTTTGATGCGAGGTTGGTTCCATTGGAAAGCTAACTTCTGGGGCTTCAAAGTGGCCACATGGGAGGCTAGCAATTGTTCTAGCTGGCCACCTTTCTTTGGTCAAAAGTGATTCAACATGAATCTGGGAAGGAGAGAAAACACTGCGTGGCTCCGCCGAAATGGGCATAACTTTTTGCACAAGAGGAATTTTAATGCAAGGTTTGTGGCATTGGAAAGCTAACTTCCGGGGCTTCATTTTGCACTCAAGAATCTCCTATGTCCAAGTCCAGGTGGAGGATATATGGTTGGTTGAAGTCCGGTTGGACCGAATCTGCGCGGCTTCACAGAAACTGGCATAACTTTTTCCACAGGAGGAATTTTAATGCAAGGTTTGCGGCATTGGAAAACTAACTTCTGGGGCTTCATCCTAGGGGGTGGCCGGCACCTTTGACCCTTTTGACCTGGCCGGCCGGCCAGGTAAAGGCCGGCCGGCCACCTAAACCCTAAAAAACTGGCCGGCCATTTTTGCCCCTGTGAGTACATTCCAGGTGTGTATTTTGTTTTCCCCCAGATTTTGTATCCGGGGGTTTGGCCTTTTGGCGTGAAACTTGAATTGGTTTTCCCCCCCATTTTTCCCCCTCTTTTCCACACCTTTGCCTATATAACCAGCACCCCCAGCTGTGTTTTAGAGGTTATAAATTTTTTGTTTAAGCCTCTTGCATTCAATCTCTCTCTCTCTCTATATTCCAACCATCAAAACCCTAAAAGTCCTATACCATTTCTACACCAACCCATAGCATAAGGCCTCCATACTCCATTCCAACAACTTGGAGCTGTTTTTCGGAGCTTAGGATCACCTTTTCTCAGACCAAAAGCTGTTGGTCCATTGGTCTTCAAGGGTGAGCCTTCTTCTTCATTTTTCTTGATTTATTTATAAGTCTTACTTGCTTACATTTTTGGGCTCTGACCCTAACTGAAAATAGCCATATTTTGACCCACTCTTCATGTTTGATCAAGGGTCTTTTGCTGTTTGAGGCTTCTTTTTTACACTTTGTGTTAAAGCTCTCTTTTATGCCTTATTTTTGCATAGTATTTTAGGCCTATTTGTGAGCTGTTTCAGACTTTTCTATAAACTGTGAGGTATCTTATTTTGAGCCCTTCTTCAACTTTGTTGAAGGGCTCTTCACTGTTTGAGGCTTCCATCTGTCACTTGCCTCTTTGTCTCTCTTTTGGCCCTATTTTTTGCATGCTTTTTTAGCTCCTTGTGCTTGTATTTTTGGGCTCTGGTCCGAACTGTAAATAGTCATATTTTGACCCACTCTTCATGTTTAGTCAAGGGTCTTTCACTGTTTGAGGCTTCCTTTTTGCTCTTTGTGTTAAAGCTCTCTTTTATGCCTTATTTTGTATAGTATTTTAAGCTTGCTTGTGCACTGTTTTGGGCTTGGTCATAAACTGTAAAATATCATTTTTTGGGCCCCTCTTCAACTTTGTTGAAGGGCTCTTTTCCATTTAGGGCCAGCAGATGTTACTTGCTTCTTTATCTCTCTTTCGAGGCTATTTTTGCATGTTAGCTTAGCCCTACTTGTGTTCACTTTTTGGCCTTGATTAAAACTGGAAATATGCTTGTTTTGGGACTGTCTTGGTTCTGTCTTCATACTTAATGTTCAAATAATTCATGCTTTGTATAGCTATAAGTCATTTCATGTGCCTAGTTTTGAATTTCGAGTCTCATTTCATGCATCGGGTGCCATGTTTCCATATTTCAGGGCTATTTTGCATCATATTTTAGCGCTGAAATTTTCATGCTAGTATGCCATATTCCATGCCTTGCCATGCTTTGTTAAAGTGGCATTTGGTGCCTTAGGGTCGGTCCTCGGTTTGCGTGCAAGTGTGCACGCATCTCGAGTGTCTCATTTTCATCTAATGGCCTCTTATGTGAGTGTGGCTGAGGTCCACTTGTGTTGGTGTAAGTCTATTATGCATTGTGTATGTCATTTCATTCCATAGCATTGTGTATGCTAGGTTGTATGTTAGCGCATTGTGTATGCCATGTTACTTCGTGCATCGTGTATGCCATTTCATAGCATTGTGCATGTTAGGTTGTATCTTAGTTGCATTCATGCATATCATGCATATTGCATTGTGTTTGGGGTAGGAGTTAGCCCGAGCACGGGAAACGAGGTACGTTTCGTACTCCGAGTGACGGAACGTGTCTCAATTCCCCAGTCGCCGACACTCCGAATTATCCATGATGGAGTCTCGGTCTTGTTGTGTTTATATGTGCATTCATTCTATATTGAGTCATGCAAATCGACTCCTCAGCCATCATGCATCGATATACGTGATTGATGGCACGAGGATCAAGGACTACGCTCCCTGAAGAGTAGTCAAGCATACATATGTGAAAATACATTGCTATGCCCCTTTCCTGCTCTCTGTTGCAGTAAATCAAAAACCAGCAGCCTTCCGGAGCTTAGCGCGCTTTCCAAGAACAATTGCAAACAGAGGCTAATTGGGGCATCGCGATGGATTTCCGCGCCGAACATGCATCATTCATCATCCGGAACGGAGTCGAGGCAGTCCCTAGCTTGCATGCTAGTTTTAATGCTTTCCTAAATTAATTTGTAAATTAATTAGGATTTTGTATTTATTCGGACTGTACTATTCATTTGGGACTGTATTATTTATTTGGACCCTCTGCGCGAGGGCACAATTGTAATAAGTGTGCGTGCGTGTGATGTATGTCTTCCAACCCCATGTCTTTCTCCCTTTTATTTACCTGCTTATGATGGTTAGATTAGGGCATGTTTCAATTAGCACACAGTATGATAGCATGTTTGCATTCATTCATCTGTTTTGCATGCACCGGGCTCGGCGCATCATACTAACTGCATTTGTATTTCAATTTCAAGTTGAGTACTTGTTAGTTGTTGCATCTCATATGTCATGTTTAGAATAGCCGAGCCTGCTATAGTTGCATTTTTGCATGCGTTGCATTAGACATTTCTGTATAATTAGGATCATGCATGGATTCCTAATTAGCTTCTGTTTTGGTTTGGAGTACTCGGTGAGTTTTTATGCTTTAGCATCCTTGCATGAGTGTGAGTGACTGCCATGATAGCATGCTTGCCATGAGGCTATGTGCTTATGTGATATAACTGCCTGAATGCTTGTGGGTGAAGGTTGGGTTATCTGAATTGGAGTAATGCATTGACTGTGAGTTTTAAGCCCACTAGATAGTGACAAAACCATCTTTTTCTAAGCCCACCCGAGGGTGGCAAAATCTGCATTTTTAAGCCTACTTGCGAGTAGCAAACCATCTTTAAACAAACATGAAATGTTTTGTTCCAATTTGGGCGACTCGGTCTATACTTGTATGCTGTGTGCATCACATAGTAAATCTAGGCTAATAACCGGAATAAGAACACACAATGTTTTCAAAACTAGATATCATGGTTAGTAGAAGCCGATCTTTGATCGGATCGGGCGAGAGGGGGTGCTCATAGCTGACCTTCCCCAATCGTACCCAAGTTCCTGAGCCGAGGCAACTTTGGTGATGACGGACACGTGGCCTTAGGCAACGAGTCAGGGTTTCCTAAATTTTCCAAAATAAAATATTTAGGTGGCGACTCTGTATCTGGCAAAGCAGTCCATGTTTGGCACTTCTTTCAAAAATCTGTTTTCTCAAAACGATTTGCCGGATTTGGACTCTTTGGTTCAGATTAAGAACCGTGACAATTTGAGTCCGAACTATAGTGAGCCCAAAACGAACAGAACGGGACTCATCCTCCTGGGGCGTTCGGGGACGTCTACACATATCATACTTATATCTTTGTTAAGATTCATACATTGTGCTAGATTGTTTCTACTAGGCTTTGGCTCACCCTACTTGGGAAAAACCATTTTCAAGTGCTGGTGATATGCCTCCGCCAAGGACTTAGCTTGGGAGGATTGTGAAGCTGAAGGCTTACTTTTGTTTATTTTGTATTTACCTTCTGTACAAGCTTAGGACTTTATTTGTAGTGAGCTTATGACTCATTTTGTGTAACCAAGCACGGTCTTGGAAAGATGTAAGCCTTTAAGGCATATGAATATTTGTTTAGCTTTCATATAATCTACTACTTGTAACGCATGTTGTAGATTCAAGATGAGTTATTTATGAATGTATATTGTATGAGTTATTTATGAATCTACTACTTGTAACGCATGTTACAAGTAGTAGATTCAAGATGAGTTATTTATGAATGTATATTGCATGTGTCACCTTTTGTAAATTAAACTCTGATTAATGAAAGCATATTGTTTCAATTATACTTCCACTTATGAGATGAGTCTATCGTATTTATTTTGGGGCGTTACAATACCGCAGCGACCCTACGAAGATAGGAGCATGACAGCTCGAAAGCAAGGGACTCCCTTCCCATTTGCCTAGGTTATGGACTTGTCTTAGTTGCAAAGGTAGGAACAAGGAAGCCTCTTTAGGCTTGGTACAAGACACAACCCTTGTTGTGGCCCGCGCCTTAGGGAAGTTTATGAGTTTGTGGTTGGGTGGCTAAGGATGAAGGAGTTGCTAAGGTAAACACAAACATAGCTAATAGCAGGCTATGAAGTCCAAAGAATGCATGTCTTGGCCAAACTGAACTGAGAAGGCAAGTGCATCAGCAAGTACTACCGTTGCAAGTGCACTTGTTGAGGTTCAAAAAAGAAGTTACTGAGGTATGTAGCAAATAGATAGTACAATGGCACATACTGAGACACATGTGCTAAACAGGTAGTACATAGTACATGCAGAGAGACATGTGGCAGCTTAGCCTGGTGGTCCAAGACAGAATATTCCATGTGATTCCCAGGGACACGTGTTCTCAACTTATTTGGCCACTTGGTATTCTTTGGTACCAATGAATAACCTATAAATAGGACTCAGTTCCTAAGGCGAAAGGAGAACTTCTTGGGATCTGGGGGATACGCTGCCTATTTGTGCACTGTCATGTCTTTCTTAAACCACTTGTTCCACCCTCACCCAACTACTCATTCTCCAATCTTTCTAGATTTGTTGACTCATTAACATAGTTTTACCTCTCCGATTACTCTCATAATCACTGTTCATTTTGAATCCCCCTACACAAACAAATTTTTAAAGAATTGAATATAAGTTCAGGTCGAGTAATTTGATATGTTTTATTTTTAACGAATTGAATATAAGTTCAGATAGAGCAGTTTGATATGTTTTACAATCCTATATGCAAATACCTTCTATTACATGGTATGCGTTTTTATATGTTTTATACTCACAAGGAGGTTATGATTTCAACTCAAGTACAAATAATTAGGAGTTATTTGAAATGATCTATGAAAAGATGTAAAAAAAATAAAGAGATAATATAACCAAAAAATAAAAATAAAAATAAAAATAAAAATAAAAAAGTATGTTAATATAAATCATACCAAACAAGCTCTTAGTGTAATACTTTTAGGACATGTTTGATTGGGTAGATTAGAGCATGAGATTGGGATTATTAATCCGTGGGCCCAATTATCCTATGTTTGTTTTAATATTTTGGTTTAGGATAATTAATCCAACGGAAAATTAATCTAACAAATTTGTAGGATTATTAGTAATGGGATAAGGGTGGGATTATTAATCCAATGGATATTAATCCAATTGGATAATAAATACCACATTAATTTAATAAAATTATTAATACTTTACTATTAATCTTTTGAATCAAACATGACCTTAAGGTTTGGTTAATATTGATGACTGTTTAGAAGTCATACCTCTGTCCTATACCATTTAAATAATAATAAATAAATAAAAAGTGCTTAACTCAGCAAAACTTTCAATGAACCTACCTTGGGTGATTGAAAACCACAATTCATCCTATGACCCTTTCAAAATCTCTGTTTTTTTTTTTTTTTTTTTTGTATAAAAAAAATTAAAAATTAAAAATTAAAAATAAAATCTAGAAGCCGGCGCTGATTATTATAATGATTATTAATATTTTTAAAAACAGCCGAAAGGTTAGCTAATAACAGCCTGACGATAAAATAATATAGAGCACATGTACAACTTCATACCAAAAAAAATTTAATAGATCATCTGAATAAGAAAGTTCTTAACATAAACAATTCTAGTGTTTGGTGGTTATGCAAGTCCATTAAATTAAGTTCAGCAAGCTGTTAATTATTTATAAATTTATTTAGGGGATTTTTGTGGATCTCTAACTTACATGTATATGAAGCATTTCTAATTATTTATTTATTTTTACTAAAAAAAATAAAAACAGAAATTCCTTAATCATTAGGTTTAGGGGATAATGATCTAGCCTCCTACACAGCCTGGCCTTTGGTGTTTTTACTTTACAGTCTTGCGAGAAAAAAGAGAATTGGGTTTAGATTCCCTTACCTGGTTTTCCTCCCCATTTTTCTATGTTAATACTAGCAAACAAAAATTTTGGTTTGAAAAAAAGAAAGTGCGTATGAAATTGGGTTTGTGATTATTAATATCTTATGAAATTAGATTTGTGTAATCATAAGATATTATGATTTCAACCATTTCATTAAGAAAAATGTTTGAAATCCCCACAAAAGACGATCCTCACAACCCCCTACTGATGTATTGACCATTGATATGTTTGAATTTTTTTTTTAAGAGTTGTGTCTGACAGTGACATGAATGGTTCATATCATTTTAAGAGTTGTGAGGGTTGTGTTTTGTGGGGGGTCTCTATCATTACTGTTTCATTAATTCCAATGAATTTCTTTTGAATGATTGTACAAGATGAGAATACAGTCTATCAAAATTCAAAACCAATCCAACCAAGCCATCCCCTGTTTGGCTGTGTTCTGGTTCATTTACATTTTCGTTTTCATTTTCATAATTTTTGAAATAAAAATAATGAAAATTTTGAAAACACCCGTTGTATTTATATTGTTTTAATGTTTGTGGGAAAACAATATTTGAACATTTGAAAATAGCTTTATGATGTTTCCTAAAAGTAGGTTGTTAAAAAAAAAAAAAAAAACACTAAAAACATTCTTCAGAAACATTTTGCCAAGCAAATTTTATGCATTTTCAAAACATGAACAGGAGAAAAAAAGAAAAAGAAAAAAGAAAATACTACCAAATAATTTAGCATACATGAAGACAGATGGTGAGCTACTTCAATTAATTGTGTTGCATACCCCTTGATAACAGTTCTGGTTTGAAAAATGATATTTTTACTTTTATACAAAATTCATAACCAAAAAAAAAAAAAAAGTGACAGTGACATTTGTAAAATTATGAAGATAATAGTAAGTGTTTTCATTGCAAATTAAGGAACCGCAATGTATCACATAATTTTGTATAAAAATTATGTTTGTATATCATTACTCTTCTGGTTTAAATAAGCATTTTAGTGATAATCATAAGTTTATACCCACCACTTAGTTGTTTATTGCTTAAAGCATGATCCAAAGCAAAAGCAATCTTTGCTGCTTCTGCTAATTATTTGATTTTATATTTTACATCATTTTTTGCACATCCATTTCTCTCATAAACTTTAAAACAAAGAAAAGAATGAAAGCTGGCTTCAATCAAGTATTAAACACTCACTCACTTTATATACTTACAAATGGGTACATGTATACAACTAAACCAACTTTGCTCCTTCAAAATAATAACCAAACCTCATGTGATGAAATGATGCAAGACAGAGATGGAAAAAGAGTAGTCACTTGCCCCTCTTTTCCCTCTCCAAAAAACAAAACAATTAAAAATTTGAAAAACAGAAAAACATTTCCTACTCCTGTCTATAATGAACTAGTACTAGGCTTTTTTTTCTCACAACACACAAAAGGACAGGGTGGCTTCATCTAACTAACCTGCACACACATACACCCATCATCAACTTTTCCTTCAAAAGGTGAAGATGGGCACTAACCCACAAAAACTAGGGCTTACATGGACACAAAAAAACAAAAACAAAAAGACAAAGGTAGGAGGACTTCCAATTTTGTAGTCCACCAAGATGAAAAAACAGACAGACATATCAGGAGCTTCCCTCTCCCATCAAGGGACTTCCTGTCTTCAAAGACTCAGAATTTAATCAGCATTTGCATTTGATCATCTTCTTGCTGGTGCTCTCTTTCTGTCCCAAGTCCACTGCCGTTAATGAACTCCGATAGCATGATCTGCATTTACAATTCAAATCAAGAAAGGAATTCAAACTACAATTTAGTACTAGAATGCTACAATAATCAGTAGTGACAATAATAACAGAAGGGTGCATCAAATTACCTATTTTCTTGTTGACCATAATGGTTAAGCACAATGTCATACTAGAGCACCGTCACTCAAATTCCTCACTCGGAGATCCACATTCCTCAGATCGCGAAGATGCTGTAAAATCTCTTGAAGAAGATCCATGCCCTTATCTCCTTTCGTCAAGGAGTTAATGCAATGCTTTAGGAACTCTCTGTCTGCCTCGAGAGCTTGTAGCCTCCCATAGAGATGATCCACCTCCTCTTCAATGGCAGTCTTCCTGTTTTCCCTGTCAACACTTCTGAAAACAGGAGTCTGCAACATATCAGAATCAAAATCAAAACCATTTACATGTCCATTCTCTACTACATCTTCGTATTCAGCATTAATTGCATTGAAAAGTGGAAGAAGTCTCTTTCCCTTTGCACCCATGATTCTTTTCTCTTGATGATGTTTCCCATTCGTTTCCTTGTGAAAACCATTGACAACCCCATTTGCTTCTTGACCACCAAAATCCGAGTCCCCATCCAAATGTTTGCCATTCTCTTCGTAGAAATGTTCAATAGGCTTTACGTCCTCAAATTGTTGTTCCTCTTCAACGTCCAATGTAAATAGCTTCTCCTCCAAAACCTTGAGGTGCTCTAGGATGGACATCCTCTCTTCCTCAAAGTTAGACAACGATTCTTCCAAATTCAAAACTGCATCGACAGGGGTGTTGTGGTTGCCATTTTCTAGATCAACGCTATCTTCTTCTTCCTTCGCATCTTGATTTAGATCAATAGACAGACCATCACTATCCCCAGCAATACTAGAAGAAAGAAAGGAACTTTCACTTCTAGTACTACCATCCTTGCTTTTTCGCAACATCCTCATCCTTTCTTTGGCCTCATACTCCAACACCTTCTTCCGGTACACTTCCAACTCTTTCTCCAGCTCTTGTTTTTCCTTCTCCTTCTTTACCATGAGTTCATTCAAAAGCTGCAAAGCTTCTTGATCGTACTCGGATTGTTCTTCCATCATTCTCTGGTACTGCAGAGCTTCCATTTGCATCGCAGCCTTCTCTTCCTGAAGCCTATTTATCATTGCCATAGTCTGATTTGCAGCTACTGCAGAAGCGCTTCTCTCTTCTTCTAGCTCTGTGTACAAAGCATGTAATGCCTTTCTCTCCGCTTTTAATACTGATTTAAAACGTTCAACAGTCAAAATTCCCTCAGCCCCTTCGAACTCACTTAGAACACTTCCATCCAAAGACTCTTCAGCTCCTGATTCTTTTTTCTCAAGCATCAACAATTTCTTGTGCAAGTGATGGAGACTTTCTATAGAAGTGGGCGTATCAGGAACTTTCTCTTCCTCAATCTCATTAAGCTCCGAGCCTAGTGAAGTTTGATTGTTTATATCATGCTCACTCACCTCAACTGATATGGTTTTTAACTCTACTGACTCTTCCTCAGCTTGCTTAGAACCTAAAGTAAAAACAGTTAACATTAAAACCATTTTTTATTGGGGAGTCAATAAAAACGACAGCCTAGTACACGAGACTCCTTACACTACGAATTTATTTCTAAAGGATATAAGATAAGGAATTGAGGCTTACCCTGATCGTCTTCTGCATTGAAGTTATCAAAACTGGTAGAAGAATCTTCATTTATGCATGTAAATGGAGGAAGAATTTCTTGATTTTGAAACTCATCTGTTGGTTCCAGATCAGGAATCTCAGTTCCTATTGATACCTCTCGTTCATTTTCATTGATGGCCAATTCAAATGTGTCTTCTGTGACTGCATATATAGAATCCATCGTTTAAGATTTTCAATCTAAATTTAACATTACAAGCATAAAATAAAAATGAAATCAAGTTTTTTCTGGTGCACAAGTGTACCTGCAGGAACATCTGAATCCCTTTCTTCTGCTTCTGCTACCGCTGTTTCTTGACCATCATAGGCATCCTTAGAAGTAGTTTGGGGCTCAACAAGTTCATACACCTCCTTCACCAAATCACATTCTTTGGCATGGAATATAAGAGAATTCTCATTCTCTTCTATTTCCATGGATTCAAGCACTGCAAATTTGGCTTCCTTAAATTCATAGACAGCCTCAATTTCTCCCGAACTTGACTTATTCTCCACAATCGATTCATTTCGTGCCTCACCGCACCACTCAGAACCCAAATTGGTTTCAACATTGACATAATTTTCATCATCTTCCTCCTTGATTCTGTAATTACACGGATTTTCCTCGGGTGTTAAATCGAACAATTCAACCGGAATCAACCCATAACCATCATGGCCAACAAAGAACTCCAGATGCTGAGTATGGATTTCAATGGATGGAACTTGTTTGGTACCAGAAAACAGATCTTCCATGATCAGACTTGAGTTATTTTCTTTAATGGATTCTTGCTCTGCCTCCATAACCAGACCTACTTTGTCATCTTCATCACATTCCAACTCTCTCAATCCAGAATTAGATACAGAAACAGAGCAATCCATCTCTGTTTCATTGACCTCAGAAACCATCTGGTTCTCACCTTTGTCCTCAATCCCATCATCATGGCTTTGACCCATCACCATATCTGATTTGCTTCGATCCGAATTATCGAATTCTTCAATCTGATTACCATCATCATCATCACCACCAACCCCTCCTTCTGTAATCAAATTTCCTTTCTGGGTATAGTCCACAAGACCCCAAGAAGGCTTGATCACAATATAAGGAGAGTAAATTTTTTTCTCCAAGCTCACACCACAACAAGAACATTTCAAACCCATTTCACCATTCTCAGTTACCTTCTCTGTTTCACTTTGAATCATTGCCATCTCTTTAACCCATGGAAAGAAATCCAAATTCGTTGATACCCCATGATTGCCCGGTCGCGAGGATGAGCAGTCCTCGCACAAATCTTGTGATTCGGCCACTTTCTGATGATTGGAGCAGTAATCCAGTTTGGAAATCTCTGCGGCGTGGGCTTCACAGAGAAGATCTCTGTGTAAATTCTTGTTCTTTGTGGGTTCGAAAATGTGATCGATACGAGAACACCAGAGGCAGGGTGTTTTGAGGCCGAAGTAATCTGCGAATTTGATGATCAGATAAGAGAACAGAGAATTGAGGAGGAGAAGAATTATTAGAATCCATTCGAGGACTGCGTAGATGAGAATTAGGGTCATTTTGTTGGTGTTTCTGTGCAACATGGTTGCGAATTTGTTGGCAGCCATTGCTGTTGCTCTCTTTCTTGGTATATACAGGAAGGGGAGAGAGAGAGATAGAGAGTTATAAGATGAACCAGCAAAACTGGCTTATTTTGTGAGAGAAAGAAGAGAGATACAGACAAGAAACAGGGGAGAGAGTGGTTTTATGAGAGAGAGAGAGAGAGAGAGAGAGAGAGGGGTTTAAGGGGAAGTGGTTTTCTTCGGGGAGAGGGTTTGAATGAATTACTTTTCATTTTTTATTTTATTTTATATATAAATGACGGACTTTTCTCCAAAAGCAAATCAGACTGAAATAGTCGACAACTTATGACATAGTTGGGAAATTCAATTGGAGAGAAACAATTACCATGATATATATAATTAGAATAATGTTTTATATATTAATTAGTGTATTAATTAGTATATTAATTAATGATGTGATATTATTTAAGAGATTTTTGGTATTTATAATGTGATTAATGAGTGGGGTCAATAATAATATCGTAACTAGTATTGATATATTAGTTAGTACACTAATTAGTACATGTAGTACCACCGATATAATTAACATCTTGGCTTATTTTGAAAGTGGGTTAAAAGTCACTTTTCAACTTTTAACCCATTTCACTCTCTCACAAAAAAGTCAAAAAAGGAAAATGCTAGAGACCCCAAATAAATTATCAAATGTTTTATCAAATCTCTCACATGGGTGTAACACCTACACAGATGTGATTTATGTGGGTCTCACCTATGTGAGAGATTTGATAAAACATTTGATAATTTATTTAAAGTTCTTAGCATAACTCGTCAAAAAAGACAAAAATAATTTTTAATCATCTTTTCAAAACATCTCTTAATATTTTTCACTGACTTCTTTATGTGTCAAGAAGAAAGAAGGCCGGACTCGAATCTAACACTTAGGGGTTGTTTGAGATGATCTAAATAAGTGTACTTTTTGATTTTTTTTAAGAAATATGAATTGAGTTTGAAGTGATGCGTTAGAGAGGTGATGTGACTTAAATAAGATGATGTAACTTAAATAGGATAATGACTTTTTAACTTTTTAATTTTTTTTAAACATGTCAAACCAAGCCTTAGTTTGATAAATAAAACCTTTATCACTTGATTAGCACATAACATGTGATATATATATTTTTTATTTTTTATTTTATTTCTATTACATATTCATCACCTATTTATAAAGTGAACAATTTTGGTGATGTCTCATAACTTGGATTCTTGTAAACATGGCTTTTATCAACCCGAAAACAGTTTTGCTTCATACCCCTACTGGGAGTCGACCCCCCAGTGAGGTGGCAGTCCGTGAGTGGCCAGTTTTTTTTTTTTTTTTTTTTAATCTTCCGGTCCAATCCCACAGTGCCACGTGGCACTGGGTAGTGGGGTGATGAATCACTAGGGGTAGGAAGCTTTTTTTCCCCCGAAAAATACATATTGGTATTTTAAGAAGTTGGTAAAAAATTAAATTTTTTTTGTTTTTTTTATTTATTTTTGTCTTTTTGTAAGTAAAAAATATGAGAGATGATATGACCCAAAATAGATAAAAAATTAAAAGTTGACTTTTTATTGACTTCTCCAAAGATCCCATAATATATGTGTTTTTAATCAAAATTAAAATTTATATTTTATAAACTTAATTATACATCCATCATTGGGGACACACTACGGCAATAAATTAATTGTAGGCAAAAATACGACTTCAATTATAAAATAACATGATTTAGGAAGTAGGTTTTAAAATCGTATGAATTTGAAAAAGAATTTTAGCTTTCATGGTGAGACAGCCAAACAAAGACTTGCAACTTCAGAAAAGAATTGTGCGAGTCAAAATAGTAGGAATTATTTTTGAATTTTTTGATTTAATTCTTTGAACTTGTGACTTTTCATCGTAACATCCTTAAATTTTTGATTTAATACTTAACATCTCTAAATTTTTACTAAAATATCATTTTTGTCTTTATATTTTTAATTATGACAATTAATTTTTTATATTTTATGTCAAATTTAATATTAAATTTCCATCCATGTTAATGAAGTTGACAAAATTTTAAAAATGAAAGAATTAAAATGAATTTTGTTGTGCAAGGATTAAAGTAAAATTAATATATATAATTATATTATACAAAGAGAAACATGCAATTTTCACTATAAAGATAAAATTATTTTTTCATTTATCAATTGAAATGTAATTTTCACTAAATTTGTTTGGTTATCTCTGTTTTCCTGAAAATTAAGTTTTTATTTGTCATATTTTTTTTAGTGAATTTTTTTAATATTTTACTCAAATTTTTTATTTTTTTAAATACACATAATCTAGATACACTTAAAAAATATAATATTTGTAAAAAAAATAAAAAATTCACCAAATATAAAAAATACAAAAAAAAAAATTAGTTCATCTTCATATTTAATTGTATTCAATGAATTTTTTTAAAAAAAAAATTTGTATAAATTTTATAGTTTTTAAATATATTAAAATTAAGTAGATATAAACAATAAAAAATATTTAAAATATTTAAAATTACTAAAAATATAAATTAAAAATTATTTTTAAAAACTCCCGAATCAAATAGAGTTGTAGGTTTATGTATTGTGTTCCTGTTGGGAATGCTGCATTTGTTTATTTTTTGTTATACTAAGGTCAAGTTTGACATACACAAAATAATTTATTTTTTTATTTTTTTATTTTTTTTCATCATATCACCTCTTTATTTTTTTGCATATTTTTTCATAAAAAAATAAAAATATACTTATTTAGATCATTCCAAACAACCCCTAATTTTTATAGTGCAAGTGCATTTGGGATTAACATAATTGAGGGTGCAATTGAATCCCAGTAGGTGATAAACTTAACTTTGGATCCAAACACTTTTTCTCAAAAAACATTCACGTCCGCTCCTACTTTTGTTTCATTTCCAGCCTCTAGGGCATCAAATGAAAGAGGGCCCCTCAGCAAGCATAAAATGAGTTGGTGGGGCCACACTCAAAAGTAAGTAGGTGTTGGGGCCCACTAAGAATTCTTGGTGCCGGAGCTCATCATGTATGTCTCTTTTTTCTTATTCTGCTGTCAATGGAAATATATATATATATATATATAGTTGTTTCCTATCAAGACATTCTGCCCTCGTTTGACAATGGGTACGTGAGATTTTTTTTTTTTTTTTTTGATTGGGACTAGAATGAGGTTGGTAGGTTTTTCTAGTCATAAAAAATTAAATTAGATTAAAGAATTAATAAGATAAAATATTAATTTTAAATCATAATTATTTTATGAGTTTTTTATTGATAAATCCCATTTAGAGGTGTTTTAACCCAATAAGTCCACCAAGGAAAATTATAACCTAATTAGTCCCATGTATTTATACTTTTATTCCATGAGGTCCTTTTTTCCTAATTTATATTATTTGTTGGACTATTATACCCTTATGTCTATTTGTTGATATATATTATATACAAAATAACATACATGTTTCCCTCTGTTTTTGTTGTGGTAGGATTTCGTTCCTATAAGAGAGAAGACGACGGCACATAGTTCGCGCTAGTGTTTCATTGCGATATGGTTTCATTCCTGTAGAAGAGAAGATGACGATTCAGAGTTTATGCTCTGTTTTTTTTTTTTTTTTTTTTTTGCCATAGTTATGATTTCAGCCAGAAATCAAAGGAATAGAAAAGGATTTGAATCAAAGAAACAGGGGTAATTGCTTACAAACTTGTTCAGTAGATTAACTAAAACCCACATTCAACTGGATTGAATCAAAGGGAAAGATGAGATGGTTTTGAATACTTGTTCTTCGAAGGTGGGTTTAATTTGATTTGGATTGGTGGAATGGTGAAATTACACGGGTTGTTAATGATAGTGATATGATGAAGCTGAAGTGTGGGTGATAATTTTTTGTTTTCAGAGAGATTGAGTTTTTTTTTTTTTTTTTGTATTTATAGTTCTATTGCTGCCATTATTTTTGGTTTTTCTGTCAATCAATGTGAATGTTCACATTTCATATTGTTTGGAAGCTTAAGAAATAAGTGTTAGAATTGTGAAGAATGAGGTTTCTGATACAGTAATGTAGCTTTCTTTATAAAGAGATGAGGAGTGTTTGGTTTGATTTGGATTACTGTAATGGTGGAATTGTAAGAGGTGTTAATAATAGTGATAATGATGAAGATGGAGACGAAAATTATGAAGATACAGAGGAGGATTTGTGTGATGGTTTTTTTTATTTTTTGAGAGATTGAGATTTTTGAATTTAGAGAAGACGAATACTGTGCTCTGTTTGATTATATTGTCTTAAGGTTAGTATGTAATGGATGCATGTCATTTGTGATTGGATTTATATGAAGTGTTGTATGCTCTGTTTTTTGCTTCCAATTTCATTTTCTAGAATTGATGGACATGCAAGTTTTTTTTGGTTGTATGGGGTTATGGATTTTGGCTGGTTATGTGGTTGAGTTATGGCTCTGTTTTTTTGAATGTGGTGAATATTCACATCGCATTAAGAATGTGAATGTATATGAATGATTGTATGATCTATTTCTTGCTTTCAACATCATTATCTAAATTAAATTTTGGTTGGTTATATGAGGATATGGGTTTTTCCTGGTCATGTATATTGTGAGGCATGCATGTGTGTGATGTGAATATTTACATTCTTGTTACCATTGACAGTATCAAAGTAGTTAACATGAATATTTATATCACTGTAACCATTCACATTACCAACACATTACCAAATCATTTATGTGAATATTTAGATTTGTATTATGAATTGTCATTGTGAGTGTTTTTTGCTAGCAAAATGGGATGTTGTTGTGTATATTATGCATGGGCGCAGTGTGAATGTCTGTTACCATTTACAACATGAAAACATATGATGTGAATATTCACATCATCTGCAATATGCTATTTGATGTGAATATTCACATTTTTGTTACCACTGACAACATCAAAGTAGTTAACATGAATATTTATATCATTGTAACGATTCACATTACCAAATCATTTGATGTGAATATTCAGATTTGTATTACGAATTGTCATTGTGAGCGTTTTCTGATAGCAAAACGGGATGTTGTTATGTATATTATGATGTGCATGGGCGCGGTGTGAATGTTGACATACCTGTTACCATTTACAACATAAAAGCATATGATGTGAATATTCATATCATCTGTAACTATTAACATCATCAAATTATTTGCTGTGAATATTCACTTATATGTTAAGAAATATGAAATTCACACCAGTTACATTGTGTTACAATAATATTTTAAGTAATATTCACATCCATGTGAATGATCAACACGAAATAGGCCTCAAAATGCATATACATATATTGAATGAAAAATTGGAGTACAAGCATTGATACAGAATTGATTTACACTTAAGCTAGTCTGCTCCAATATGTCAAAACTATTGATACTAAATTGTCTTCAATGTGGATAACAATTATAGATAACAATTACAGGTGGACACCCCCCACCTATAGGTTTTCATATTGCACTGTCTTTGTGTGATTCAAAAAAATGTGTACAATGAGTCTCTTATTTGACACCATTCAAAGCGATTAAAGCTGTCAAGTTCCTCCCGGTATACATGCGCCCTGATGATGTAACACACTGCGGGCCCGCAATCCACCCTGAAAATGCAAAGTTGTTATTGTTAGAATTTGAAATTTAGGTGTGTATAATGGTTGTGGAAGATGTGTACAAATTGATGTAAGGCTTACCATTGGTTTGTAGTCATTATCAATATCTAACAATCTGATGTAAATATTGACATTGTGTACAATAAAATTCAGATTGAACCAAAAAAGGGTTGACAACCATTCAAGATTAGGGGCTTTTCATCAACAAGCAACAATACTAACAACTTTGTTAATATCTACATCATATTCCATTGATAACAGGAGGTGAATATTGACATTGATGTTAGAATGTGAATATTGGCATTATGTTCAGAATGTAATTATTTCATCACCATCAAACACCAACAACATTAACAAATCTGACATTGACACAAGGGAGGAGATAGGGAGTGTATTACAAAAGAGTGTATTACACATGACAATTTAAGACAAACAAGTCATTACCTATAGCAGTCTGATGTAAATATTGACATTATGTATAATGAGATACACATTGAACCAAAAGAGAGTTGACAACCATCCAAGATTAGGAGCTCTAATTGCTTTATAACCATTAACACACAATAATACCAACAACTCTGTAATATTTACATCATATTCCATTGATGTTAGAAGTTGAATATCTACATTATATTGATAATGTGAATATTGACATTGAAGTAGATATTTACATCAATGTCAATATTTACACCATATTCACATCATATTTGATCACCTTTTAAATATTATACAGATTATGTATAATGGAATACACATTGAACCAAAAAAAGTTGATAACCATTCAAGATTAGGGGCTCTAATTGGTTTATAACCATCAACACGCAACAATACCAACAATTCTGTAAATATTTACATCATATTCCATTAATGTTAGAAATTGAATATCTACATTATATTCATAATGTGAATATTGACATTGAAGTAAATATTTACATCAATGTCAATATTTACACCATATTCACATCATATTTGATCATCCTTTAAATATTGTATAGATTATGCATAATGGAATAGACATTGAACCAAAAGAGAGTTGACAATCATCCAAGATTAGGAGCTCTAATTGGTTTATAACCATCAATACGCAACAATACCAACAACTCTGTAAATATTTACATCATATTCCATTGATGTAAGAAGTTGAATATCTACATTATATTCATAATGTGAATATTGACATTGAAGTAAATATTTACATCAATGTCAATATTTACACCATATTCACATCATATTTGATCACCCTTTAAATATTGTATAGATTATGTATAATGGAATAGACATTGAACCAAAAGAGAGTTGACAATCATCCAAGATTAGGAGCTCTAATTGGTTTATAACCATCAACGCAACAATACCAACAGCTCTGTCATATTCCATTGATGTTAGAAGTTGAATATCTACATTATATTCATAATGTGAATATTGACATTGAAATTAGAGATGTGAATATTCACATTACTGCTAGGGTACAAATAGGAGTGAGACAACCCAATATATGTTGATTTTTCATATTGACACAAACAAAATTTCACAACATAAAGGAAACAACACATGTGAAATAGCTAGCCTTAGAATGTGAATGTTCACATTGATTGTTACTCAATAACAGATAATCAACAAACAACACAAACATTGATTGTTACTCACATTACTGCTAGGGTACAAATAGGAGTGAGACAACACCAATATATGTTGATTTTTCATATTGACACGAACAAAATTTCACAACATAAAGGAAACAACACATGTGAAATGGCTAGCCTCAGAATGTGAATGTTCACATTGATTGTTACACAAACATTTGAGACTACGAAACTGAGAATAAAGCAGATAATCAACAAACACACAACACATCATAATGTAAATTTATAAAATGGCTAGCCTCAGAATGTGAATGTTCACATTGATTGTTACTCAATCACAAGAGAAACAATAAGATGTTATTATTTACAACATGCCTACAAGAATTCACATTGAACTAAAACAACGTTGACAACCATCCAAAATTAAGGTTGTAATTATTTGATCACCATGAATAACCAACAACACCAACAAGTCCGACATTGACATAAGGAGGGAGATACAACATACACACCATAATGTAAGATTCATAAAATGGCTATCCTCAAATGTGAAATACCTACAAGAATTCACATTGAACTAAAATAGGGTTGGCAACCATAAAAAATTGGGCATCAACACCAACAAAAACAATGTAAGTTTATCCAGTAATGAACAGTAATGTGAATGTTCACATCATCTATGTTTGCAAAATCAATTCCGAAAACAACAACAGTTATAGGGCAATGTAAATGTTTATATGGGTGATCACATTATGTTATAATTGGCTGAAAAACAAAGGGTGGAACCAACAACACAAACAACACCCAACAACACCAACAAGTCTGACATTGATGTCACAATGTGAATGTTTACATCATATTCCATCACATTGTTGAATGAAGATTGGGGGTCTATAGGACATCAACAATCAACAATATCAACAGTGACAGTAATGTGAACATTCACATCAGTGCTACTGAATGTAAAGTTTATCCAGTAATGAACAGTAATGTGAATGTTCACATCATCTATGTTTGCAAAATCAATTCCGAAAACAACAACAGTTAAAGGGCAATGTAAATGTTTACATGGGTGATCACATTATGTTATAATTGGCTGAAAAACAAAGGGTGGAACCAACAGCACCAACACACAAACACACCCACAACACCAACAAGTTTGACATTGATGTCACAATGTGAATGTTTACATCATATTCCATTACATTGTTGAGTGAAGATTGAGGATTCTATGAATATCAACAATCAACAATATCAACAGTATAGTAATGTGAACATTCACATCATTATACACTGATGTGAATGTTCACATCAGTATCTACTACTATAATGTAAGTTTATCCAGTAATGAACAGTAATGTGAATGTTTACATCATCTATGTTTGCAATAACAGATATAATATGAAGTTCACACATTGAATGAATAAGATCATATACTATGAAGCTCACTACTGTAGAAGTTCATATTGATGAAATGGGTATAGGAGATTCACATGATTAAAACATACAACAACAACAACAACATCTGAAATAATTGGCTTGGCCCAACATTTTTCATTCCCATGTAAATGTTCACAGCTTTTGACAACACAACGTAATTGCCACTGCATTATTTTTGGGTGAACAAAACCATATACTTGGAGATTGGGATTGAGGGGTTCACATTAACAATTAGGGCATGAACAATAAAAATATGAAATTCCACATATTGTATGAATAGAAACAAGGGATATTGGAAGTTCACAATGGTGTAATTTGAACAAGAGATTTAGGGTTTACATACAAGATTGATGAGATTACTTACTCTTTTTCCATATTGACGGTTTGGTTGTCACAAATGGTCATCGGTGATGGTTTTGACGAAGATGGAACGTCAGGATGTTCACCAATGGTGATTTCCACGTTTCCGTAGACAGATGGTGGAGGTATGACGAAGCCGACGATGAGACGTTGCGACGATGGAACAATGAGATACGTATGGGTGTGAGACGATATGGAATACGATTTTGGGTTTTCGGAAGGATGGAGATATTGTGTGTGATTTTCTGCAAAAAAAAAAAAGAGGGGAAGAGGGACAGTTATTTGATTCAAAAAGAGAGGGGAAGAGGAGAAGGGTGTTTTGGTCTTCTAATATGAAATAGGACCTAATGGAATAGTAGAAAACACTATGGGATTTATGGAATAGGATTCTTAGAGAATGGACTTATTAAAAAAGCTCCCTTATTTTATTAATTTTTTTCATAAAAATTAAAAAAATTAAAAAAACTAATTTAAACGAATTTTTTAGTCCAAACTAAAAGTTAAAAAGCCAAAAAACTAAGGCTCCGTTTGGGAAGAAGAATATGGGGCTTTTTTTGACTATTTTAGCCATAAAAGATAAAATAGGCTATTTTAGCCACAAAAAACAAAACATCACATCCAACCCATAATCATTACACTCTTCTCTCACAAAAAAAGTCAAAAAAACTAAAAAATCAAAAAACTTTTCCCAAACCAAGCTTTTTAGCCCGGGCTAAAATAGCCAAAAAAGTCAAAAAGTCAAAAAGCCAACTCACTTCCCAACCAACCCTAACTCACTTCCCAAATGAAGCCTCTATTTGGTTACTTTCTTTTTTTTTGATTTTTAATTATGATTTATTGTGATATTATTTATGATATTATCTAGATTATATTTCAAAGTAGCTTATGTAGTGTTTGATTATAATCTTTTTAATTATAATTTTTATAGGATTGAATCATAATATTTGCAGTAATCAAACTCTCAAATATCATAATTTGTATAACAACATTACCCTTGTGTTAATTGCTCATATGAAAAGAAAAAAGAAAAATAACACTAAGGCTCCGTTTATTTTGACGTAAAATTTTTTTGTTTAAAATATTTTACTTATTTTTTGTTGCTTGGTTGAACAAAAAATAAGTAAAATATTTTTTAAGGAGTTTGTTATGTCATTATATTTGGAAAAAGTGAACCAAAGAATTTTGGGGGATGCACTAATAAATCTCAAATTAATAACTTATACACTGTTTAGTCCTAAAAGTTTTCTTATAGACTGAAAGGTCCCCTTTCAAACATCAGATTAATGTTTCGAACATTAGATTTCAAACAACTAATGTTCATCAGATTTCAATAATGTTTGAAATTATAGGATGAATGTTTCAAACATTAGATTTCACACATCTAATATTCATCAGATTTCAATAAATTTTGAAATTATAGAATGAAACATCAGATTCATTTACATCATGAACATCATGATGATGTATAAATGGGACTAAATGGAGCATAAGAAAACTTTTAGGACTAAATGGTTCAACTTTTCAGAAACTAGGATTTACGGGTAAATTTTCCAAGAATTTTTTAGTATTTTATATTGGATGTTACGTTAGTGTTACATTAGAGTGTTACATTTTTTTTATTTTATAATGTGGGATTTGTTCTAGGAGGAAAAATCCAAAACCTCTATAATACAAATTGTTCAAATGTATAATTTTATATTTAAAGAAACTCACTTTTATCCTTAAAAAATTAAATCAAAACATGCAAGTGATTACCTTTTATATAATTTTCATTTTAATGGGTGTTTAGGATTTATAAGAAAAAAAGAAAAATTAAACAATTCACAAGATTATATTTTGAGATTTAGGGGTGTTTTGGAAAATTGGTAAAAAGCTAGTTTTCGGCTTTTTACCAAGTTTTTTAGCTTTTTAGAAAGTGATTTGGGAAGTTGGTAAAAAGCTGACTTTTGGCTTTTTAGTTTAATATTTATTTATGGTGTCAAATCAAATTAAAATGACCAAAATACCCTTAACCAACATAATTTTTTTATTTATTTATTTTTTTTTATCATAGGCCCCAATTTGTAATTTCACACTTGCGTTTTTATAACTTCCCAAATCAATTTTGTTGCATTTTTGGACCAAAGATAAAAATATGACTTTTTATTTTGACTTTTTATTTTGGTTCCAAAACAGCACTTATTATATTTGTATACGTAATAAAACTTTCAACTTCCTAAAAATTGCAAAAACGAGTTGGCTCTAACAGATACCTTCCTAGGGCATGCCCATTCTGTCTCAGATTGCTTAAGCTTTTGTTTTTGTGTTTTCTTTTTTAGTTTTTCATATATATATATATATATATATTTTAATAAAAGTATAAAAGCGTAAATTGTTTTCATTTTTTGTTAAAAATAAATTGGGGAATTTATGAAATAAATTCTAATATTTGAGTCTTGTAACAAAATAAATTTTGAATTTTATTAATTTAATTTAAATCTTAAACTTTTGATTTGTTTTCAATTTAAACTATTTATCTTTTTTTTTAAGTAAAATAGATGAAAAAATAGATATTTTAGTAATTAAACTCAATAAAAAAAGGGAAAATTAGCTTAGGGCCCCTCTCCCACTTTTCGTAATGGAAGAGAACCATAAAATTATTTTTTGATGTCTAAGGTCCCTAAACATGTATCAGAGAAATTTGACTCAGTCAATCGATTTGTGTGTGATTGAGATTACCATTACACTATAGCACTCACTCTTAAATCTGATGAGTGGGTGATATATATACATATATATATATAGAGAGAGAGGGAATACAGAGGAGAGAGAGAGAGAAAGAGAGAGAGAAGCGATGATGGCAACTGGAGCTGCTGGAGGAGGCGGCGAATGCAAAGTTGCGGGAGATTTTGTTGTAGATGAAGATCTGGTGCAGATTTGGTGCAACTGAGACGACGGCGGTTCACAGCGACGGCTGAGCTTCGCCGATCTGACTTCTTCCCCATGTTGCCCTGCCAGTATTCCGTCATTGCAAGAGCGAGGCGGGCAAAGCAATCAAGAGGCTATAGGTTCTTCTTCTGTTATTACATCAACCAGATTTTCAGGAGCGCCTACAGCAGCAAGGGCAGCATGGATTATTCGAACGTAGAAACATCCTGACCAACTTGCATATTCAGAAACCTACAATTAGGCACATATGATTATCTGTCAATTATCAAATTAATTTCTGGATCCCACGGTACAGGAGGTGTTGTTAAGCATCAATCTCCAGAAGTCTGAAATGCAATAAACCATGGACTCACATCCAGGTTTTTATCTCTAGCAAAGATAAAGGTATCAAGCATAATAAAAAAAGTGGGGTGGGAGTAGGAATATTGTTACATAGGAAATTAAATTTCAATATACTAATACAAAGTTTTCTTTTCTTACCAAAAGAAAAAAAAATGTGATACACTGATACCAAAATGGAATGACAAAGAATTTTCCAACTTGTTGGAAAAACAGTAATTTATATATGTCAGGCTGGAAATGGTGACAAGTCAGTGAAATTTCAGAAAAACAAACACACAGAAATTTGTTTATTGTTGCTTATTCACTCAATGAAATGATCTTCTCTCTCTGCTTTGAACTGAAATTTCTCTGGGTTAGTCCAGAGAAATTCTTGGGTTTAAACTGAATTTTCTCTGGATTAGTCCAGAGAAATTCTATGGTTTGAACTGAAATTTCTCTGGGTTGATCCAGAGAAATTCTCTGGTTTGGATTGAACTAGTCCTCAATATTGTCCAGAGAAATTTGGCAACTTTATGGTAACCGGTTTCAAGCATAAATTGATTTTACATTTTTATACACTCTGATTTTAGAGTTTCAGTTTATTGCTCCATTTGTTGATAATAAAACATGCTGGATGTTGTTGGCTTTTCATTTTTACTCGTTTCTTAAGAGCACAACCTTTGTAATTGTAGGTCTGAGCCGCTGGATTTACTGCTGCCCTGCTAAAAAAGCACAGCTCATCAACATATCCATCTACCGAGGCTGGAGAAGGAACAAAAAGTGAAGCGAGTCTCTCCAAGACACAACAGAAGGAGCCTTTGCTACTTGAAACAGTGCTTCTGGTAGTATTTGAGAAGCTAATCAATTTTTGCTAATTGTAACGGTGCTTCTAATCAATTATGAAAATATTGAGGAATTTTCTCTGAATCAATTTTCTCTGGATTAACTTGAGGGACCTTAGACATTATGAAAATATTGAGTGTCCTTTATGCTGTAAAGTCTTAATACCAGGGACCTGAAAAAAAAATTCCCATAAAAAAAAGTATTTTAAACATTTTATATATATCTAAATTGAGTTTAATGATTAAAAAAAATGATATACAAGCCCACTTTCTAGACCTATTTTTTAGACCAATGATGTGTAAATATAATTGGTTAATAATTAGAATAGATATGAGAGAGAGTGTTACCTTAGATATATCTTAATTGATTGCCATATCATTAAGTTTGAAAAGCGAGGCTAATTTTTGGATTTGAATGGCAATGCCTATGGCTAATTTTTTTTTTTTTTTTGGTTTTAGTTAACGAAAATAAACAAATGTTTAGATTGAAAAAAAAATCAAAATATTAGGTTTTTGAATTTTTTTTTTTTTTTTTTTTTGTTACAAGGCTAAAATCTTTGATTTATTTATTTTTTATTTTTTGTAATTGTCCTCAATAAATTTTGAAAACAACTTGTTAATATTCTTCTAAAAAGTGGGCTTGTTTGGTTTGTTTTTCAGAAAAATTTTTGGGAAAAATTCTCTACAAACAAATTTTCAAGAGTAATAAAACCAAACAAATTTTTTCAAAAAAAATCTCAAAATTTTGTTTGGTTACCTACTTTTCAAAATCACACTCTCTCATACACATCAAATCAATCACTTTTTTTAAAACTCTCTCTTCAAAACAATTTTTCAAAACCATTTTTGAAAGAAGACAAACCAAACAAGTTTTCGTACTTTTTATCTGAAAAATTACTCTACAAACATAAACCAAACACACCGATTTTTTAAAAAACTTTCCTGAAAATAATTGTGCTAAACAAGATTCATATATTTTTGAAAAATAAAAAACTCATTATATACTTTGCCACTCTAAACAATCAATCCAGCCTGGTGCAAAACCTGTATTATGACATAAAGTGATTCAGTGAGGAATCTTCCATTTTCTTTAGACCCATTATTTGTAAATCAAATATTACACTCTTGTCTTCAAGTTAATTAAGAATGTTTTAGAAAAACACTTTTGGTGTTTTTCCCCCCCCCTCCAAATTGCTTTTGCTTTCACATAAATTTTGCCCTACCCAGGAATAAAATATGCAGATATCTCTCTAAAATTATTTTATTACTTTGAAAAGTGACACATCCTTCAAAATTGGGTACTACATTTGATTGGGTTTGTTAAAACAAAAGTATGTGGTCAAGATTTGCACCTTTTGCTGGAATTTGAAATCAATTAAGCGGACTGCCTTTGTGTTCTTCTACAGCGAAATTTTGATCTAATTTTTTCATATATGATCTTTCCAAAACATATATATATATATATATATATGAAAACTAATTTTAATGTCAAAGTTTGGTAGTTTAAAACTGCTATTGTGCCACAAAAATGAATATTTGTTTCACAAATACATTTTAAAATTGCCCTACAATTTTATGGAACTATAGAGAAAATGTGTTTGAAAATTCTTGTATATGTTCATAAATATTGTAATCAGGGACGGACTGATGATTTCATATAAGAGGCAAATATATATATATATATATATTTAAAATCTTGCAAAAAAAAAAAAATTAAAAGAAAGTATGAAATATAATATCAATTTCTATTAGTATAAAAAGTGAAAATAATAGCATATTTTTTGTATTCACATTTATTTACAACAGATAGCAATTATAAAACAATCTATCTATTAAACTGAGGCATTTTGAGTTGTTATACTCGACACTTTTCATGTTATTAAAAATGTCTAATGATAGAATCGACAATAAAATCTCGTCCAATGTATTTCTCAATAAACATAATCAAATAACTAGTTATTACCTAATTATATTATTTAGAAACTAGAGCTTGTAATTAGCACTAATTATAAGAAATTAATTTCTTTTATTATATTTTGTTTATTTTTTTAATGTTATATTTTGATCTTATGTTTCATAGATATAAAGTGACAGACACTTAAAATTTCTAAAAGAAGAAAAATGTAGAGCGGGTGAATCTCTATAATATCTTTATAATTGTAACTAATACTACTATAATAAAGAGTGTTTTTAAAATTGTAGGGGTGTGACCGCCCTCTCTTACCCCTCTCTAGATCCATTCTTGATTGTAAACTAAATGCTCATTTGAAATTTTTATGGGTGAAGTTGTTTGAATCAAAGAGATTTATGAAACTTGTGAAATATGAACACATTAGTAAAATGGACTCATTTGAAATAAATTTTGTGAAACTTGTGAAATATGAATGTATTTGAAATGTAAACGCAGTTTACATGTTTCATTATTTTACATTATATGAATCGATTTCAATAAATTGAAGATTTGCAATAGCAAATAAATAAATAAAACATAAATATTGAAAGAAACAAAAGATGTTCGTGATTTTTTTAGTTTGGAAAAAATCAATTTATTTTTGTCTAATTTAGAATTTTAAAATTTGATTGAATTTTATTTTTGATTTTTAAGTTCCTCTAGTCTAAAGTGCAGTTTGATTTAAAAGTTTATTCCTTACTCTCATTTACATTTTCATTGCCACTATTTTTCGCAGTATTTCTTTGCACAACCGTGCTGGGACTCTCAGTGGGGGGTAACCCCAGCTCTACGTGTCTTGCTGTGAGAGTAAGACTGAAAAAAAATAAAAATAAATAAATAAATAAATAAAATTGAGCCAATCAAAAACCAGTGAGGGTGGTGGGGGTCACTTCCACTGTGAGTCTGAGGCATTTTCCTTCTTTGTATCTTCTAGTTTTTCACTATTCTTAAGAAAAGTATAAGGAAAAGAAAAACAAAGAAGAATAACTAATAGAAACTTATTGTCCGTATTTTTCACTAAGCCTTGGTTTGGCATTCTTGCTAGGCTATATAATCACAAAAGACAAAAAAAAAAAAAAGTAACAAAATCACAAAAAGACAAAAAAAGCTACAAAAATATCAAATTACCCCATATACAAATAAAAAGTCAAAAAAGCATCATTCTATACTAAGGGCAATTTTGTCATTTCAAAGCCAAAAAATCAAAAAAGTCAAACAAGAATACCAAACGACTACAAAAGTCTCAGGCTAAAAAAGTCAAAAAAGTCAAAAAGCCAACTAAAAAAGTCATTACCAAACGACCCCTAAGTACTCATTTGGCTCAGTGTTTTTTTTACTGGATTTTAAAACGATTATATTATTTGTGGCAATTTTTAACTCACTTTTCAAAAAATGAGTTTTTTGTTTTGTGTTTTTATGGTTTTATTGATATTTTTTTATTTTTTAAATACATCTAATCTAGATATATTTAAAAAGTATAATATTTATGATTTTTTTTAAAAAAATTCACCAAATACAAAAAATACAAAATATAAAATTTAGTATATTTTCATATTTTATTGTATTCAATGAATTTTTTAAAAATTTGTGTACAAATTATATATTTTTTAAGTATATCTAGATCAAATGATCTAAAAAATGATTAAAATATTTTTAAAAATCGCTAAAAATATAAAAATACTAATTAAAAGCTCATAAAATTATTTTTAAAAACTCTAAACCAAATGGAGTAGGATTTTTTTTTGCTGTTTTATTAAAAACTAAGACTTAAAGCCTTTTCTTTTTTTCTTTTTTTTTTTTAAAAGGCCAAAAGCCAAACAGTAAAACTAAGGGCAATTCTTAAATGTGCAAGTGCATATCATATGTACTTACGTAAATTCTCACAAATATATATAAGTTATCTCACAAAATTGCATAAGTTTTCATAAACATACGTAAGTTAGTTCATAAAAATTTGAGAAATCATAACTTACGTATATTTGTGAGAACTTGTATGTTTTTGTGAGATAACTTATATATATTTATGAGAATTTACACAAATTTATATGATATGCACCTTGCATATCCAAACACGTCCCACTAATACAAAAAGGTCAAAATAGTTAAGGAATTAGCATGCACTCCTTGCAATGTGCTAGGATTATGCTAGGTTTTAACTTATCAAGCATACTTGTTCTATTGTAAGAACATCTCCAATGTGTCCTCCATAACTTCAAATATGAAGGATTTGCTCCTCCAACGCATTCTCTAAATACATCTCTATTTGGGAGGAGGATAAGTTAATTCTCCATATTTGGAGGGAGGATGAAAAATAGAGGATCCCCTCCAAAACACTATTCATTCTATATTTTTTATTATATTACAAATAACTTTTAATATGTAAATTTAATTTTTATAAAATTGGCATCATTAAAAAGTATGAAATCATACCTTTAAAATGAGTATAATATTAAATATATTTTACAAAAATTTAAAATTAAATATTTGTTAATGAACAAAAATTACTTTTTGATGAAAATATTTTCGAGATAAATCTTTAGAGAAGAAAATCATGATTAATGTTTTAAAAAAAATGTCCAACAAGTAAAAATAAAAAAAAATAAATAAAAATTGTTGTTGACCGGCCGGACTTCCAGGCGGATGTCCAGTGACACCCAATCCGAAAGAAAATGAAGGTTGTGAAGGTTTGTGGTTGGAGTTTGAATGAATAGTGACATACTCTATATTTACTTTTTGAATAAAAAAATTTATTTTCATCCTCTTGGTGAGAGAATTGGGTTGGAGATGCTCTAAAGCCACTTCACTCGCACTTCACCCGCACTTCACCGAGCGATAAAAGATATATAAATCAACTTATTTTCGTCTCATCTTATTCATTTAATTTTATTCCTAAAATTTTTTGGCTCTTGAATTAACATCACCACAATCCACACTTAAATGGTCACACACACATTTCCATATTGAGCTTATTCAAATGTATTAAGCTTGTCTCATGGGAGACCCATCCAAGCACATTGTCATATAAAACCCATCGAAGCACGTCCTCCCGTGAGATGCATCTGAAATTCTTAGTTGGTGTCAAGACGGAATCAGAATTTCATTACCGAATAAGTACACATGTATGTACAACATGATATATAATTATATCCATACACATAAAAAAAGTTAAAATATCATAGAAGCAGAATCTAATAAGATGAAAAAGGTTTTTAGGTATAAAATAAACAGAAAATACAAGATGGGATAAGAATGAGATATGTATTTTTTATATTAGGAGGCCATTTATATATAAAATGGGATATATATTTTTAAAATGTTATGATAAATCATATTTTTTTACAGAAATAAGGGAGCTATGCCCCTATAATTTTCTTCTAATTCCGTCCTGGTTGGTGCTAATGCTAATATCATTCCTAATGACTTAGACTGCATTGTACAATACTGTCCATTTTAAATTAGTTTTGTAAAACTTTAATTACAACCCGTTATACAATGAAAGTTCAAACCTGACACTTGTAAGGCATTTCACTCAGACTTCACCTAGTATTGCGCGACTAGTACATGAACTTGCTACATTCATCTTATCTCATCCATATTAGTTCCAATCCTCACAAGTTTTGGCTCTTGGATCAAAATCATCAATTTGTTTTTAATATATATATATTTTATTAATCATCTAATTGAAATGCAAAGGTGAAGCTTGAATGGTGATAAAAAATAAGGAAATTATTTGGGACCCCCTTTGGGAAGACTCCACCATCTCCACAGTGATGTGGACTAATAATGTGTTTGTATTTTTTTTTTCTCTTTCTTACTTTGACCAATTATAAGTGAGTGGGGATTATGAAGATGATATTTTGTGGGAGTCTGAATCATTACTGAAAAAGTAATCAAAAGAGAAGGAAAGCAAAATAATTCGCTCATTATTTTTTTGGGTCTTGTGTTAAGGGCAGTTGTGGGAACTTTAAGTATGGCTAAATAGATGATTCTCAAATTTTGTATGGAAAAGGTGAGAAAAGTGAAACCAGAAGGGGCAGATTATGAAACCTTATTTAAAGTTCAAACCAAAATTTAGATCCACAAACTCTCTTTCTTGGAAGCAACTTTAAAGCTTATTCTCTCTTTGAAAAGTTGTAATGTTATTTTCTTTTTCTTTATTTTCTTATCAGCCTTTTAGTTTATTGACCAAAGGACAATAATTTACGACCCACAAAAAGCAGATTACAATTGAACTCATGAGAATTGTATGCACATTAGGCACAAATTAAACACACTCCATGGCAGTGTTTTTTTTAGGTCTCCCACAGTATTTCCGATTTTTTGGACCCAAGACTAATCTGTCGAGAAAGCTGCCGGACGCATATGCAGGGTCCTCTCCAAGGGGGTTTGCTGCATCCACAAAGGCTCAAACTCGAGACCTTTGCTTAAGCGACCCAAGTCCCTTTCCACTTGGACCAACCCCCATTGGTCCATGGCAGTGTTTGTGTGATCACAATTAAACTCAACTATTAGCTTATTTGTTAATCTGCCTGCTCCGTCAAAACCAAAGTAATTTGCCAAACACCATCTAATTCTTTGATTGAAAAATTCAATATTCAATATTGGCAACTAAAAAAAGTAAAAATACTAGTTATTAGGAGCATAAATATAAAGAGAGATATTACCTTATATTTCAATGGTCTCAAATGGAGGACCCAGTTAGGCAATAGGCATTATCTACATGGCTTGCGTGATTAGAAAGACATCATCCAAACAGAAGTAATAAATGACATTATTAGTATTTTTGCTTATTAATCTTGTACAAATAATTATACAATTGACCCTTTTCTTATATACAATCATACCCAAAACATAGTTTAATTTAAAAAAAAAAAAAAAATATCTAGATAAAAATTTTAGACCATTTCTGGGTGCACCAAAGATTCACACCTCTAAAAAATAAAAAAAAATCAATCTGTTTGAGGTAATTTACAAATATTATGATAATTACATGAAGTAGGACATCGAATTTTGTTAAAAATTCTAAAAACACTCATCTAATTTAAAAGTCACATTTTGTTTTTTTCAAACTTTTTGTCTTTAGTGTTTTTTTTTTCCCTTCAAAATTGTAAAAAAAATTCTTACTTTTTAGGTCCATCTAATGTAGATTGATCTAAAAATTATATTTTTCCATCCTAGCGTCTGGGAGTACTCCCTCTCTAATGTACTTACTGATTGGGTCCATCCAGCTTGGGCCATAACCGGTGCACAATATTAGCCGTATGTCCTGTTCTGCTTTTGATGAAATACTCAACCGAGACAAGAACTCAACCGCAATGGTTATGGCCTATATTTTTTCCACTGTTAAAGCAAGGGTAGCCAAGGTATCTGCATGGGAGTTCTGCTCTCTGCTTATTTGGATAATCTTGAATTTTTGAAAAGATTTGACCATGTCCTGGACTTTGTTTGGATAGGCTTGCATCCATTTGTCCCTAACGACATACTCCCCAGTGAGTTGGTTGACCACTAACTGGAAGTCATAGTGTACTGTGAGGTCTTAAATGTTGAGAATTTTTGCAATCCTTAATCTTGTGAGTAAGGCCTCATATTTTGCTTCGTTATTCGAAGCCTTGAATCCAAGACGGATTGCTTGCTCGTGGAGAATGCCCTCAGGGAAAAGTAAGGCCACACCAGCTCTTGCCCCTTTCAGTTTGATGCACCATCCACGAAGAGTTTCCAGTTGTCCATATCACCTACATATAGCTTCCATGTTGAGTTATTGCCTTGTCCTGACTGACCTTGTTGCCCAGCTTTTGTAGCACTAGACTGTTATGGTAATGCCAATTTCAGCTCTTGTCCTTTCTCTTGGGATTGCTCCTCCTGGGTCGTGCCCTGTGGCCTTCCTAGTTCTGCGGCTGGTAGCAAATCAGCTGTAAAACTTAGTTAAGATCGTTCAACTAAGAATTTTGCGATGAAGTCGGCTAGGACTTGGGCTTTGATAGCGGTTTTGGGTTGAAAAGTGACGTCGAATTCTCCTAACTCCATGGTCCACTTAGCAATTCGCCTAGAGAAGTCATCTTTTTGAAATAGGCTTTGTACAGGATGTTGGATTAGCACTGTGATGTGGTGACCTTGGAAGTAGTGCACAAGTTTCCTCGTGGCAGTCATTAAGGCCAGGGCTAACTTTTTCAAGGACAAATACCTAGTTTCTACACTATTCATAGTTTTGCTGATGTAGTAGACCGGTAGTTGGTTGCTTTCCACATTTCTTACTAGGACTGAGCTCACCGTATGCCCTATATTGCTAAGTATAGGTATAACTTTTCACCCTGTTGAGGAGTTAAGAGCAAAAGAGTTGAAAGGAGGTAATGTTTTAATTCCTTTAGCGCTTGGTCGCACTGCTTATTCTAGTCCACTCCTCCTCCCTTCTTGAGGAACTGAAAGAAGGGTTTACAATTTTCTGAGGAGCAACTTATGAAACGGTTAAGTGCTGCTACCATTCCTGTCAACTTTTGCACTTTCTTGAGCTTGCAAGGTGGCTGTAAGTTGAGGATGACCTTCACCTGCTGAGGGTCTGCTTCGAGCCCCTTTCTCGTCACTAAGTAACTTAGAAATTTTTCTGACTCAACACCAAAAGCACATTTAGCAGCATTCAGTTTCAATTTATAGGTCTTGAGGATATTAAATGTGATCTCCAGATCCTTTAGGTGTTCGGTTTCTACCCTACTTTTGACAACCATGTCATCAATATAAATTTCCATGGTTTTTCCTATCTGGTCAGAAAACATGGTGGTAACTAGCCGTTGGTAAGTGGCTCCAACATTCTTGAGTCCAAAAGGCATCATCCTATAGCAATACAGCCCTCGAGGGGTTATAAAAAGTAGTTTTTTCCTTGTCTGACTCATTCATTGCTATTTGGTGATAGCTTCTATAGGCGTCTAAAAAATTCATTCTAGCGTGCCCAAGAGGTTGCATCCACCAATTAGTCAATCCTTGGTAATGGGAAGCAGTCCTTAGGGCAGACTCCATTAAGGCTTGTAAAGTCTACATATACCCTCCATTTTCCATTCTTTTTCTTAACAACGACAGTGTTGGACAACCGAGTGGGATAGTGTACTTCTTTTATTGCTTTTGCGTCTAGAAGTCTTTCAACTTCCTCAGCCACTGCCTTAACTGGTCTACATAAGACCTTCTATTTTTTTGAATTACTGGTTTGTGTGCAGGATCAACGTTGAGACAGTGGTTGATAATATTAGGGTCTACTCGTGGCATTTCATAAGGTGTTTAGGCAAACACCTTAATATTATCAATTAAAAACTTTAAAAGGAGTTCTTTATCTTGCTCAGATAAAGAAGATCCAAGCAGGAAGTACCTTTTTGAATCGTCAGGGGTGATCTGAATTTTGTGGAGCTCTTCTACCATGCGTTCTTCTAGGTCTTTACTGATTCCCCTTAAAAATTTGAATATGGAACTTCAACTGAGTAGACTCGTTTCTGGGCTAGCTTAATGTGACAACCCTCACCACTGATTTTGAAGTTTTGTTTGGAAATAGGTTCAATTGAACTACCTTTGGGCTTTGATTTTGCAAATTGATCTTTGAAACTGTCACGACCCAAACCCGGCCCTATGGGTTTAGCACCGTAACCGGCCAGTAATCCGTAATTACCGAAGGCCTGCTTAACAGTAATACAGTATAACAGAATTCAGGGCCTGGCGGAAGCCAATACAGTAAATAACTAGTGTCCATTGAGCTGTGAAAATCTGTATGCCAAAAACATTTTTCATGCATTCATACAGTTCAAACAGTACGGTCTATACAATCACACAAACATTCAGTACAGGGACTTAATCCCTCCGTAACAGTACAGTAAACATTCAGTTTATACAATGATACAAAACTGTGAGGAGACCGATGGGAAAAACTCAAAACAAAATCCCAAAGCCATGACATGGCAACACGGAACCTCACAGTGAGGCACATAGGCTGGCTGACAAAACTGGAATAACCCCCGACGCTTCTAGCTCTGGTCCGGTGCCTGTACACCTACATATATATATGAGCAGTGAGCTAAAGCCCAGTGAATAACATAATGTATAAAGAGGTTAAGAATGTAATGTCCTTACAGTAACGAAAACAGTTCATTATTTCAATCAGTATTACAGTCGTTCAGTACAATAAACAGTCATATGTGGTACATCCATTAGCGTAACAGTAACAGTAGGTCAAAAGACCGAACAGTAATGATGGCCAGTCATTCAGTAAACAGTATGGTTCCACAAGGGAACCGACAGAGATCTCTGTAACAGTAACAGTCAGTAACAGTAGTGCTAAGGATGCCACAATACAGTTCAGAAATAAAGGACATACATTCATTCAGTAAATAATTCCAGTTCAGTAAACAGTTCAGTAAACAGTTCAGTTTGGTATTCAAAAGATAGCCATTTTGAACATATCTTTATACAATTGTTACTCACAGTGATTGGGCTACAATGTGCTAGAGCGCGTCTCTCCAGTCGCCAACCCTAAACAGTTAACAAATAGAACGCACACTAAGCTTAACAGTCGGGAAGGATGATAATTGAATCCTTAAATTTCCTCGGTGTGGTTCTACGTCTAAATCCTCATTAAAATGTCTTAAACTAGGCCTAAGAATGCCTAGAATGGGATGAGGATGCAAAAATACAGTTGGAAGGCATTTTTCAAAAGTTGCTGAAAACAGGCTCCTCGCTCGAGCGAGCCTTCCTTCGCTCGAGCGAGATTCCAAAATCAAAGGTTCGCTCGAGCGAACAATCCTTCGCTCGAGCGACCTGATGAACAGTAAAAGTACTGGATGCTCGATTTTTACGCGCGATGCACGCTCGATGCTCGCTCGAGCGAGCTTGCAAAACCAAAGGGCTCGCTCGAGCGAGGAATCCTTCGCTCGAGCGAGGAAGCCAAATCTGGAATTTCCAGATTTGTCTCCCAAGT
>JAPPVO010002775.1:0-49738 GCA_030407325.1 Camellia japonica | reverse complement strand
CTTTTGGAGTGTAACTTCTGTTATTTATTTTCTTTTCATTAGTCTTTAAACAATCAAGTAGAGAAAACTAAATGAGCTATATTTACATGCAGTTGGTGGTTAAAAGTCAGATCCTGATTTCATATTATTGAGTCCTTAATAATGAAAGTCCTTATATCATGTACTCGAGACAGAGTGGACATGTTGTGTTTGGAAGTTTGTGAAATCTTTTGCTAAAAGTAATGCAAAAACTATCTTTACAACTTTTGGAGTGTAACTTCTGTTATTTATTTTCTTTTCATTAGTCTTTAAACAATCAAGTAGAGAAAACTAAATGAGCTATATTTACATGCAGTTGGTGGTTAAAAGTCAGATCCTTGCTGGTGGGCGAGCCTTGGGAACTTTCGAAAGTGGTCTCAAGGGTGGTGTCCATATAGTTAAGGCTGATCAGGTTGAAGAGATAGCTGGTATGGAAGATTCTCCTTTGTTAGTGCTGTAGAGATTATTACTTTGTTTTAATTTGCTATTATCATTGCTATTATCTACATATAGGCCATTGTGTAATAATGTCTGAGGTCTCTAGATTTTGTCAGAACACTTAAGACTTCACTAATATGTTATAGTGGTACCTTGCCATTTACTAACTCTTTTGGAGAAATCTTAAGTAGCCACAAACTCAGTATGCATTGAAAGAACCACTAAATTTGCTATGTTTGAAGGAATTGTATCATGGCTTTTCTTTTCTAATTGACATTATTTTACTTGACTTACCAGCTTAACTAGCTAGCACAACAGACTGGTTAGGATATGTCCGTAAAAACTTAGAATTTCACTATAGGCAAACTAGTTTCTTAAGAAATTTAGAATTTGAGGTGTTAATGTCCCAAAATCACCAAACGGTGTTGGATTAACACGAACTTGGCACACACGACCGCATTGGCACGAGAGACTTGTGGGAGAAGACGAGACTCAAATAAGGTTCTCGATTTGGGAGTTAGAGCTGGATTTCACTCTTAAGAAATAAATTAGTTTCTTAAAAAACTTAGAATTCAATGTGTTAACGTTCCAAAATCACCAAACGGCGTCGGAGTAGCACGAAATGGCACACACGACCGCCTAGGCACGAGAGACTTGTGGGAGAAGACGGGACTCAAATAAGGTTCCCAGTTTGGGAGTTAGAGCCGGATTTCACTCTTAAGAAACTTAGAATTCAAGGTGTTAACGTCCCAAAATCACCAAACGGCGTCGAAGTAGCATGAAACTTGGCACACATGACCGCCTAGGCACGAGAGACTTGTAGGAAAAGACCGGACTTGAATCGAATTCCCGGTTTGAGAGTTAAAGCTGAATTTCACTCTAGGTAAACTAGTTTTTTAAGAAACTTAAAATTCGAGGTGTTAATGCCCCAAAATCACCAAACGGCGTCGGAGTAACACGAAACTTGGCACACACGACCACCTAGGCATGAGAGACTTGTGAGAGTAGACGGGACTCGAAACGGATTCTCGGTTTGGGAGTTAGAGCCGGATTTCACTCTTAAGAAATAAACTAGTTTCTTAAGAAACTTAGAATTCGAGGTGTTAATGCCCCAAAATCACCAAACGGCGTCGGAGTAGCACGAAACTTGACACACACGACCGCCTAGGCATGAGAGACTTGTGGGAGTAAACAGGACTCGAAACGGATTTTCGGTTTGGGAGTTAGAGCCGGATTTCACTCTAAGCAAATTAGTTTCTTAAGAAATTTAGAATTCGAGGTGTTAATGTCCCAAAATCACCAAACGGCGTCGGAGTAGCACGAAACTTGGCACACACGACTACCTAGGCACGAGAGACTTGTAGGAGAAGACGGGACTCGAAACGGGTTCTCGGTTTGGAAGTTAGAGTCGGATTTCACTCTAGACAAACTAGTTTCTTAAGAAATTTAGAATTCGAGGTGTTAACACCTCAAAATTACCAAACGGCGTCGGATTAGCATGAAACTTGGCACACACGACCGCCTTGGCACGAGAGACTTGTGGGAGAAGACGGGACTCGAATTGGGTTCCCGATTTGGGAGGTAGAGTCGGATTTCGGTCTCGGCACAATTATTTACTTAATTATCTTTGTAATTGTATAGTAGTTAAATTTTTATATTTTTTTTGGTAATTAACATATTAACACATAATTATATTGTCATTAATTATTTTTATTTTTTTTTCCAAATATTTCCGGAGTAGGAGTTTGCTTCTTGTGAATTTCATGCCTGTGAAGAATGCCACTAATTTTGTTTTTGTACCACGGAAAATGCTGAGGAAAAATTTAATTTTGGTTTATGTTATTTGAATTATGAATAACATTATGTATTTAAACATTATATATGTATTATGGAACATTATCTACTAGGGTAATTTTGTTGATGTATAGTTATGAATGCAAGAATATGTTTATTACGAAGAAATTGCTATTTTTATATAGGAATTTTTATATTATTATGTAATTATTGGTTTCTTTTAAAATTTTTTTTCATTGAATACAGGTAATTTTGATATTTTTAATTAATTTACAACAGGGCTTTTTTTTTTTTTTTTTTTTTTTGCGACGGCACCTAACCGTCGCAAACAATAGGTATTTTTTTATTTTTAATAATTATTGCATTTTTTGCAACGGCACCACGCCGTAGCAAAAAATCAAAACCTTTTTTTTTGGCAACATATTCAATGCCGTCGCAAAAAAAAAAAAAAAAAAAAAAATTTGCGACGGCAATTTCTGCCATCTCAAATAAAACTTTTGGCGACAGTAAAACAGAGCCATCGCAAAAGGTCTCTATTTTTACACATTATTGGCGACAGTAAAATGCCGTCTAAATAGTAGCATATGCCTTCGCAAAAAAAAGGCGACGGCATGCCGTCGGTAAAAAGTTTTTGCAACGCCCTGTATTGTGACCCCCCGTTTGCCATCGCTAAAAGTCATTTGTCATCGCTAAAAGTTTTTTGAGACGGCATGATGAGTATTTGCAACGGCATTTTGCTGTCGCAAAAAATTAAAATTTTTGTAGTGTGATTGAGGTGTTGTTTTTGGTGGTTTTGGACCCTTTGGTCCACACCCATGCCCATGATAGGGATGCATCCTGTGAGTTTACTCTTCTTCACCATAATTAGCCAAAGAGAGGGTGGTGAGAATAGAGAGACAAAGGCTAAGGACTAGGAAGAATGTAAGAGTTCTCATCTTCAGTTAGGACATGTGTTATGGAGGTTGTTGTTGATGATGATGTTGTGAATTTGTGAATGCCTTTTTATAGAACGCGTGTTGAGACCTCAACTACAAGTATGTCTTTGGACTTTGAATTTAATAATTCCAATTATCATAAAATTTTAATTTAAATTTTATCTAAAGAATGCTGTGTATGGCGAATGAATCTTGTTTATTTTAATTTTGAATAATTTGTAGGTATATATCTATTTTGAATTTGATAGTTATCTCAAAAATGTGCACGTTCACCTCACTTGTCAATTTATTAAATGAGAATGGCCACGACACATTAAATGTTTTAATGCTATTTCCCCCCTGATAATGTCTTATCGTTCTGTTAAACAAAGAAAACTTTTTTTTTTTCACTGTTTTCTTCTCTTTATTTTGGTTCTACCTAGGTTTTTATAAAATTGAAATTAGAAAAGTTACAGAGGAAAGTGACGGGTAAACATAATTTTTTTGTACAAGAAAACACTTTATTTGAACGCTCAAAACAATAAATAAATAAAATGCTTTAAGTCTAAGTGCTCGTTTTGGAAAAAGTGGGTTTGGGATTTTTTGATTAAAATATTTTTTTTAATTGTAAAGATAGTTTTTGCATTACTTTTAGCAAAAGATTTCACAAACTTCCAAACACAACATGTCCACTCTGTCTCGAGTACATGATATGAGGACTTTCATTATTAAGGACTCAATAATATGAAATCTGCACTCAACGGGGGGTTGTTTGGGGTGTTCTAAATAAGTGTACTTTTTGTCTTTTTGGACTAAAAAATTGAGGAAAAAAATATGGATGTTTGGGTTAACTTTTTGACTTTTTATGAAAAAAAAGTGTATTAAAAAATTGTATAAAGAAGTATGTAGGAGAAGATTAGAGATGTGTGGGCCACAGCCGTACAATCTGAACAGCCGAATTGATGGTAAGAAATTATTGGCTACTTTTCGGGCATTGCACTGGACGGTTTTGTTCGGCCCGTGGGGGTCATCACGGGTCCCATTTTGATAATCTAAACCATTAATGTGTAAAACTCGTCGAGTACTATACGCCTATAAAAAATCACGTTGATCGGATATCGATAGCTATTTGATCAAATTTATTTTTTTTCAATCGTTAATTATAACACCATATATATTTTTTTATACAAAACTGATTTGATCATGTAGTTATCGATATCCGATTAATGTGATTTTTTACAGACATATAGTACTCAACGAGTTCTACACATTAACGGTTTGGGTTATCAAAACGGGATCTGTGATGGGCCCCCACGTGCCGAACAGCAGTGTGAAAAAATTGCACCCAAACTGTGCAATTTTTCTTAACAAAGGCTGCACAGCGCCAGCCATACATGATTGCTGAGTTGTATGAATGTGTGAAAAATTAATTTTTTAATATTTTTTTGGGTGAATAGTGATAACTTTTTAACTTTTTGAGTAACGTTTTGACTTTTTATCTTTTTGGGAGTCCTATTTGGTCCAAATTAGTTGAGGTCTTCAAAAGAACATCAGACATACATAGGCCTCGAAATTTCACTTCCATATATCTGTCATGTCTCTGCTCCAAACAAAATGTTGATTTGACCCCATATTGATTGTTCCATGGAGTTGGAGAATTCAATAATTACCTTACTTTCATTGGGGAATACATCCCGAACGGCCTTTTTGGCTTCTTCAACTGTTGAAACGACTACACCTTTTGGAACATTGACTCCCTATTTGCTTATCAACTCAGCTCCCTGATTACAGGACATAAAAAGAACATCACTCATTTCATCATCACATAATCGAAAAACGTAAATCACACATGTAATATAAAATTTCACAGGAATTCCTTTACACAACACACAAATAACTCGAAAAAAATATATCAATCTGTGCAGTAGAAGTAGAAATTATAAAGCAGCAATGTTGCAATCATGCATGACCTGCATGGATCCCAATAACAAATCTTCAAAATAATTTCCAGTCAACCTGGCACAACTATTTATTTGACGTTTGCTTTCATTTATCAGAAATCAGAACTGCGTTAAGCATGAGATTTAGGGTTCGATTTTATTTTATTTTTTCTTCATTTTTCTTGGCAACCAAACAGAGAACAGGTGGGATTTTTATTCACACCATAGTCACCCAAAAACAATCCACTTACATACAAGAGAACATATTATTTTTATGCAGACAAATATAAGAAATGTCTATGATAAATACCCATAAAAATTCAAGACATAGATCTTACGGAGAAGAACCGGAGCCCTTTCCATTCACACAGCAGCCTCATTTGCTGCTTGCAGTTGTCTGCCGCTCGCCGTTGTCTGCCGCCGCTCGCCGTCGATTGAGAGAGAGAGGGGTATGAAGAGATTGGGGATTTTTGGTTTTAAGCGCCGGGGGGGGAGGGGAAACAGAGCGGGAATGAATTTTTTTTTTGGTCACAAATGAAATTTAAATAACAAAATGACGCCGTTTAACTTTTTTTTTTTTTTTTTTTTTTTTTGCGACAGGAGTTGTCGTCACCAAAAAACTTTATTTTTTGTTAAAATAAAATTTTCTTTGTAGTTAATGAATTTTTTTTTTAAAAAAATTCATTTTTTTTTAGTTAGTAAGATTGAAAATTTATTTGTTTCATTTTTATTTTAATGAAAAAAAAATTTATTATTATTTTTTATTTGGTAGAAGTAGGGGTAATATTTTAATGAAAAATATTTTCCACTAAGATAAAAGTTAACTTTCTGTGGTCAATGAAAAATATTTTTCTGCGGCCCATTACTAAAAATCATGAACTAATTTTTTGTGGTAGAGGAGAGGGAGCGACAGTAGTGGTGAAGGTGGTGGATAAGAGATGATGGTGGTGGTGGTGGTGGTGGTGATGGCGAAGGAGATTAGTGGTGAAGTTGTGGTAGTGGTAGAGTAAATGGAGTGGCAGGGGTAAAGGAGAAGTAATGGTAGTAATAGTGGCAGTAGTGGTAGTGATGGTAGTAGTAACGGTAGTCGTGGAGGTGAAGTGGCGACAGTGGTAGTAGTGGTGAAGGTAGTAGAGGAGATGGGTGGTGAGAGAAAGATGAGTGAGAGACAGATAGAGGAGAGAGAGAGAGAGAGAGTGAGTGAGTGATGAGCGAGAGAGAGACAAAGTGGTCGCTAAAAGTGCATTTTCTTGTAGTGGATCGATAAATCGAAAGGGAGCTTAGTAAATAGAGAAGAGGGGATGGAGAGAGTGAGCAACACAAACACAATGTGAGAGTGAGAGAGAGAGAGAGAGAGAGAGAGAGAGAGAGAGAGAGACAAAAAAAAAGAAAGAAAGAGAGCAAAATGAGATGAACGAGAGAGAGACATAGAAAAAGAGAGAGACAAAGAGAGAAAAGAGATAAGCGAGAGAGATAGAGAAGAGAGATGAAAGAGATAGAGAGAAGAGAGATGAGCGAGAGAGATAAGTGAGATAAGCGAGAGAAAGAGAGAGAGAGAGAGATAGATAGACAGACATACAAACATACAGAGAGAGAAGAGTGAGGAGTGAGAGAGAGAGAGACAGAGAGAGAGAGACTGAGACAGAGACAAGAAGCTGAAAAAATGGGTGAAAAGAGAAATATTATATCAAAAGAGTAAGACGACGTCATTTTTTTAAATTTTTTTTTGCCACAGAAAAATACCATTACATTTATTCAAACCATTTTGTGACTGTATATATATATATGAAGTCGTCTCAAGCTACAATATATTTTTTTTAACTTTTTTTTTGCAATGGTACCTATTACAATCACAAAAAACTCACCTTTTTTTTTTGCGACTATAGTTGGTGCTGTCGCAAAAACTCGATTTTTTTGCGACAGCAATCTTTACTGTCTCAAATACTCTTTTTTTTTTTGCGACAGCAATTTCTGCCGTCATAAATATTCTCGTTTTTCGGGACAGCATTTTCTGCCGTTCCAAATACTCTCCTTTTTTGCGACAGTAATTTTTGCCGTCGCAAATACTCTCATTTTTTGCAACAGCAATTTCTGCCGTCGCAAAAACTCACATTTTTCGCGACGACAAGATGTGCCATTGCAAAAACTCACATTTTTTGTGACGGCAAGTTGTGCCATCGCAAAAAGTCACTTTTTGAGACGGCAAGTGTGCCATCTCAAATGCTTCCGTCTTTTAAGCCCACTTTTCTTGTAGTGTCAGCACCATCACCAACATCAATGTTGCTAGAACAAACAACGCCAACAACACCAACGACACCACCAATGACACCACCAACACCTATCGCACAGGATCCTATAGGCTACACCATGGCACAGTGGACTACCAAAGCCCAAGGCACTGAAACTAGAATCAAATGTCTATTAGTTTCATGCCAACTTTAGTTTTCATACTTTTTTACAGTACAATATAGTAGTAGTAATAAGAGCTATGCTCAATCGCTGTAGTCTTTGAGTTATTCTATGATATTTGTTACAAAATGACTTTGAAAAACTTTAATTTTTTGTTAACTTTGAGTATTAATTAAGGTGGGACCCAAGCGTTATTTTTAACATTTCTTATTGGGCTCATGCTTAATGTTGCGTAGTGAATAACATCGTGTATTTAGTTGCTAAAAATCATTTTCAGATGAATGGGAATTCAATGTGCATTTTCGAGTTTGTGGATATGGCTTTAGGTAGGTTTCCTAACACATTTGTGAAATGTGTTTGTCCCATATTGGAAAAGCTTAAAGATTTATATGGGTATATATATTCTAGCTTGGGATACTTGGGATAGGCCACAAGGGGTACCCAAGTTTGTGGAAGGGTGAGGTTATGGATAAAGTGGGCTAGTTCCATTGGACCCCAAACAATAAACATGCATGTCGCCATCTAGACGGGCTGGGGTTGGGCTTGTTCTGCCTAATACTTATCTTTTTGGGCCAAAAATATTTGTATTTTATTTATTTATTTTTAATTTTGGTTTCAAAATTCGAAATAAATTGGTCCAGATTTTTCCTTCACCCAAATAGATCCCGAACAGGTTTTCTACCTCTTGAAATTCAAATCGAACATATCTGTTTCTATTCAAATCTAGAATTTATCTGAAAAGGTTTTCTACCTGTTCGGAAAAGCCACCATTCCTCCTATAAATAGTCTACCATCCAACAATTCATTTGCATCAAAAATTTCCAAAAACTCTTCATTTTCTTCTTCTGTTCATCCTCATGTGCTCCTACATCTATTTACCATTTAGTTTCTAGGAAAAGAAAGAGAAAGAGTTATAGCATTGTTTGGTTCGCAAGACTTGATTTTGTAGTGCTACAAATCAAGTAGTAACCGTTGCATCCTGAGAAGTAGACGCTATTAAAACTCGAAGCATCGGAGCGAGGGCGAAATCTACTTTAAGGAGATTGTGTCCAACACAAGCCTCGACTTATAATTTCTGGAAGCATTTAATTCGGAATTTAATTTATATAATTATTTTCTGAATTATTTTATTTTGTTGTTTATTTTATTTAGACATTTAATTTACACACACACACACATCCACTATGGGCATAACAATCTTAAAGTAGATTTCTGCTTCTTTTTTTTTTTAATTTGTGTGTTATACAGACGAATATTTTGTTTCGGGAAATTAAATAGTAGTCATATGCTGTTTAATTTCTTAAATAGTAGTAATATACAGTTTAATAATTTCTTTGATAACATAGTAGTCATATACTGTTTATCATTGAAATTTTATTACAAAATATTATTTTGTATATTTTGTGTGTAAATTGTATTATGTATAAATTTTGATTTGTGCATTAATTACGTCAGAAATATGGCTATTGAAACAAACAATACTGAGACTGTTATTACTTTGACCCCTACACCTGTTATGCCAGTGATGACTCCGGCAGTACCGGTAAATCATGGGGAGAGAAACAGAAAAAATTCAGTAGAAATGATTTTAAAAGATGACAACAAAAAATGATGTTTTATATCTTATGACATTGAATTTGGCTCGCTTCACTCATGAAAAAGCTCCAGCACTGAACGAAGGAGAAACTGACCAGCAAGTGGTTACCGCAGTTGATGCATGGAAACATGGTGATTTTTCTGTGTCGGAATTATATCCTCAATGGGTTGGACAATACACTGTACAATGTGTATAGTGTCAAAAGAACTGCAAAATAACTGTGGAAAATCTCTAGATCATAAATATAAGACAGTGGATACCGGTACAAAGAAATTTGTTGTCGACCGTTTTCTAGACTTTAAAATGATAGATTCCAAGATGGTTATTAGCCAGATTCATGATCTCCAATTAATTCTCCATGACATATATGCGGAAGGGATGGTTCTCAGTGAATCTTTCCAAGTAGCGGCAATCATTGAAAAATTGCTACCATCTTGGAAAGAATTCAAGAATTATCTAAAGCATAAGCGCAAGGAGATGAAATTAGAGGAACGGATAGTGCGATTCAGAATTGAGGAGGACAACCGTGGTTCCGACAAGAAGTCAGAAAACAATGTCATGCAAACTAAAGCAAATGTTATGGAACATGAACAAGGGTCAAAGTTCAACAATAAGAAGTGGAAGCATGATGGCAATGGTCCCAAACAAGGATCCACTAGTAAGATCAACAAAGAGATCAACAACAAGTTCAACAAGATGTTCAGAGGCAAGTGTTTAGTGTGCGGCAAAGATGGACATCGCGCTAAGGATTGTCACGTTTACAAGGACGGAGGGAGTTCAAACAAAAAGCCAGCACAAGCCAATATAGCTGAGGATTTTTATTTTTCTGATGGAGTGACAGACATTAATCTTGCTGTAGTAGTCTTTGAAGCAAATTTGGTAGGCAATCCTAAGGAGTGGTGGGTGGATAATGGGGCAACCCACCATATGCAGATAAAAAGATGCTCACAAAGTAGAGAACTACTTTTTATGGGAAACTCCTACACTTCAACTGTGGAAGGACAAGGAAGAGGAAAGAACTTTCTCTTAACAATGTACTTCATATGCCGGAGATTCGCAAGAATTTGATTTCTAGGTCATTGTTAATTAAGAATGGGTTTAAATTAGTCTTTGAATCTGACAAAGTTGTACTCTCCAAGAGTAGAATGTATGTGGGGCGAGGTTATATGAGTGATGGGCTTTTTAAGCTCAATGTACTAACTGTTATACCAATTGGCTTTTAATAATAATAACACATCTTCTGTTTATATTGTTGAGACTTCTTTCTTATGGCATGGTAGATTAGGACATGTTAATTTTAATTCTTTGCATAGACTTGTTTCTTTAGAATATTTGCCAAACTTAAAGTTTGATCCTAATCATAAATGTGAGATTTGTGTTGAGGCAAAACTCACTAAGGCATCATTTAATAAAGTAGAAAGAAGTATTGAACCTCTAAGTTTAATTCACACAGATATCTGTGATTTAAATTTTATTCAAATTAGAGGAGGTAAAAAGTACTTTATTACTTTTATTGATGATGGCACTTGATATTGCTTGTTTACTTATTGAGAAGTAAAGATAAAGCCTTAGAAGTTTTTAAGCAATATAAACTTGAGGTTGAAAATTAACTTGGCAAAAATATTAAGATAGTGAGAAGTGACAGAGGTGGTGTAACGACCCCAACCTCTGGTTAATGTTAATCCATGATTTAATACGTCTAATAAGTAATTAAAATGAAATCCTGAGTTAATTACTTATGCATTGCATTATTTGTGTTTATAACTGTCTAATATAGAAATATATGTTTGTGTTTCTGTTTCGGTTTATGAATTGAAGGCCTTATCGGCAACCGAATGTGAAATTGACTTGTTATATGTGTTATTCAGAATTTTTAGAACATTATGGTAGGTTCAATTGAAATTCGATTCGGAACGAATCAATTTAGATTAATTAATACCCTTGCCTAGCCTAAGTTAATCAAGGTTAATTAAACCCACTAGTGGAGCCTATATAAGGCTAATATAAACCTTAGAGCTTTTTACACTCTCATTCCTCATCTTTTGGCTCCAACGTGTGAAGAGAGAGAGAGAGAGAGAGAGAGAGACCAAGAGAATTGAAATCAAACAAGGGAATTGCTAGCTATCTAGAGGAAATTGACTCAAAGGCTCAAAGATAGAACAACCTAGAGCTCAATTGAAGGTCTTAGGTGAGTGTTTGATTCTTAATCTTTGTATTTAAATTGTTAATGAAGAGAATTCAAGAAGTTTTGGTGACTAAGAGACTTGAGCTTTAATGAATGAATTCTATGCATGCATGCATATATCATGACATTTTGAATAGATTTCTAAAAAATGGTCACATGCATGTGTCTATCTTGACTTGGTTTTGAGAATTCTTCATAATTCTTACTATTTGACCTTAATTAATCATGTTTTGAAAAGCCTTAGTTCAAAGTAATTCATGCATGTCATGTTCATGGCATATTCATAAATTTCAAGTTGGAGTTTTGGTCAATTAGCATGCTTTTGTGCCTTGATTTAGTGAAATGATCTTCAAACCATGGAATTTTACAAGTTTCTAAATGATTTTTGGAGTTTTGACCCCAAAAGATGAATTTTAAGGTGTGTAGTTTGAGTTTGGACCTTTGGAGTGCAATATGGAAATTCCAGATTCTGCACTTCTGCTCGAGCGACAAAATCTGCACTCGAGCAACGACTCTGCGATCTTACACTTCCGCTCGAGCGACCTGAGGTCCGCTCGAGCGTGAAATGCGAGCTCCCAGTAGTTTCATGTTTTTGTAGACTGCTCAAGCGACAAGAGTTGCGCTCAAGCGAGGACCTAAATTTCATGCTCGAGCGACCCGTCGAGCGTGAATACCACACAATTAGTATTTTTTCAAAGTTTGCAGACCGCTCGAGCGTAAGAGGTTGCGCTCGAGCGGCCCCTCGCATATTTGCATGTCTGCTCGAGCGAAGAAAGTTGCGCTCGAACGAGACTTTTGTTTTCAGCAAGTGTTGTTAAGGGTTCCAAAGTGCATTTTGGCATCTACATTGCATCCTAGGTATTCCTAGGCCATGATTAAGACTCAATAAGAGGTTAAGACTTAGAAACACACTAAGAATGAAACGAAAGAAGTTAAGTACCAGCCGAATGTGTGTTTTATTATGTGTTCCTGCTATGTGTGTGTAGGTTACGCACCATAAATTATTTGATTTGTCTGTTCTGCAAGTAGAGCCATTTGTGACTAATAACTTTGTAAAGCTATTTTTACGTCTAAGTAATTTCTTATATGTTATGATATGACGAGAAATGCTCTGTTTTATGGAATGCAATATTCTGTCCAATGAATGATTGTTCAATTTCTGATAAGTATTCGTGGTATCCTTAGCACAAGGCTCTTGCCCGAGGGGTAACAATACTGTGGTTTATAAGCAAGGTCCTTGCCCGAGGGTAATAATACCGTGGTCTCATGGCCCTTGCTTGGGGGTAATAATACCGTGGCTCAAGTATATTATAAGTTCCCGGTACCGGAGGTCCCCTATGGGACTAACAAGCAAGTTAACGCTAATAGATGTACCATGTATAACGAAGCATGAACTCTGATTTCTGTATGTAGATTAAACAAGAACATGAATATAAATCTGTTTCTAATATGAACTCTGATTTCTGTACCTGTTATGGATATCATTCATTTAAACCCTTACTCCGTTATTATTCACTAGGCTTCCGCTCACTCTATTATATTATATATGTAGGTGAGCAAACACGTGACCAAGCCCAAGTTGCTGCCTGGAGTTTTGGGTCAGCCAGCCACTATGCCTCTCGAGGAGGTTCCCTTTAAAATGTTTGGTTTTGTAACCTTGCTAAAGATGTTTTTGCTTATCTATACATTGGGCTAAGTTCCCTTTTGGCATTATCTGTGTATTTGGGTGACGTAAGACTCATGTATTTATGATGTCACACACACACACACACTGTCACAACCCAAACCCGCCCCTATGGGTTTAGCACTGTAACTGGCCAGTAATCCGAGATTACCGAAGGCCTGCTTAACAGTAATGCAGTAAAACAGAGTACAAGGGCCTGGCGAAAGCCAAAACAGTAAGCAAACAATGTCCAATGAGTTGTGACAGTCTGTACGCGAAAAGACTTTTCATACATATATACAGTCAGTGACAAAACGGTATGTATATTATATACAATCATTCAAAACAAGGACTTAATCCCTATTAAACAGTACAGTACAGTTGATCAGTCTATACAGATTACAAACAGACACAGAGACAGACGGGGGAAATAAAAACATCCCTAAGCCAAAGCTTGACAGGCTCGGAACCTCATAATGAGGCATAGTGGTTGGCTTGACAAAACTGGAGTTTACCCCGACGCTTCTAGCCGCGGTCTGGTGCCTGTACACCTACATATATATATGAGCAGTGAGCTAAAGCCCAGTGAATAACATAATGCGTAAAGAGGTTAAGAATGAATGTCCTTACAGTAATGAAAAACAGTTCATTAAATCAATATTTCAGCCGTTTAGTCAGTACAGTCATATGTGGTACATCCATTAGCATAACAGTACAGTAAACAGTAGGTCTTGAAAGACCGAACAGTTAATGATGGCCATCAATCAGTAAACAGTAGTGGTTCCAACAAGGGAACCGACAGAGATTTCTGTAACAGTAACAATCAGTAACAGTAGTTGCTAAGGATGCTACAATACAGTTCAGAATATGGGACATACATTCGTTCAGTTAACAGTAGCAGTTCAGAAATAGTACAGTTCAATTGTTCAGAAGATAATCATTTTTTGAACATATCTTTACACAGTTGTTACTCATAGAGTTCTGGGCTACAGTAAGCTAGAGCGCGTTTCCAGTCGCCAACCCTACACAGTTAACAGATCGAACACATACTAAGCTACACAGTTGGGAGAGATAATAACTTAATCCCTAATTTGCCTCGGTGTGTTCTACTTCTATATCCTCATTAAGATGCCTTAAACTAGGCCTAAGAATGCCTAGGATGGAATGAAGATGCAAAGATGCACTTTAAAACATTTTTTAGAATTTTCAGAAAACAGGGGTCTCGCTCGAGCGTGGCTTTCTACGCTCGAGCGAACATGCGGACAAAGGATCCACGCTCGAGCGTGACTTTCGTCGCTCGAGCGGACTGCGAGCTACAGTGAAAATACTGGATGCTCAAAATTCACGCTCGATAGGCGCTCGACCCTCGCTCGAGCGTGAGACACAAGTCCTCGCTCGAGCGGACTGTAAGCTCATACAAAGAATTGGATGCACGCATTTCACGCTCAAGCGTCACTTTTCTTGCTCGAGCGGAAGGCATGATCACAGAGTGTACGCTCGAGCGTGGGTCCAAAATCTGGAAATTCCAGATTTGAACCTCAAGCTCAAAACCAAGTTTTAATGCATAAATTTCGATCCTCTTGGGCTAATTTCCTGGAAAACACTTCAAAACCCATAATATTACATGTTTCAAAGATCAATTTGATAAATCAAAGCCCAAGGGTGTTTCAATTAAACTCAATTTCAAACCAAATTTCATGAACATAATTTCAAACATGACATGCATGAATTTAAACCAATTCAAAGCTTCAATGCTTGCTCAAATGAGCTCAATCTCAAGGTGAAATCATGGTCTATAACATAAACATGAACATGCATGCAAGATTTCCATGAAATCAAACCTCACAATGCAAGGATAAACACATGCATGCATGAATTCTAACTCAAATCAACATGTGGAGCTATTTCATGACTCAATCCACTAAATTTGACATGAATCATGCAAGAACAAGCTCAATTCATAAACAAGAGGGTGTTTACACTACCTTAGGTATAAAATTAGAGGTATGGAGCTCAATGTTGCAAGTCTTCTACAATTTCCTCAAGTCTCCAAGCAAAGCTATCAAGAACAACTCAATCTCTCACACTCTCCCTCTTGGTCGGCTATAACAAAGAATGAGGCTGAGGAAATGTTTTGTTTGAGTGTAATGAGGCTCAAATATGTTTAAGGTAGTGGGCCACTAGTGTAGCATTTAAGTAAATAAGTCCAACAATGCAATCTAGCTTATTTTAATCCAATTTAATCATACTAAATCACATTTCAGATAAATATGCCATAAAATCCTATAAATTCCAATGAACACAGAACATCAATCAATTTCAGATTTGGCCGCCGATAAGGCCTTCAATTTACAGTTTAAACATAAAACTTAAACAGATAATTTACCAAATGAACAGATAGAAAATCCATTTAAACAGATATAGTCGATCAATCAGTTTCGGATTTCAGTCAGTCAGTTCAGTATTTCATTCAGTTCATTTACCAATCATAATCAGTCTCAGTTTAGCAGTAATCAGTAGTGTATCGATAAACAGTGGTGAGGGTTATTACAGTCTCCCCTCCTTATAAAGAGTTTAGTCCTCTAAACTCGAGTTACCTTCATTCTGGAAGAAAACAGGGTTTAGTAGAACTAGTTCAGGATATCTCTTGGCCATGTCATCTTCCCTTTCCCAAGTGGCATACACGCCACCGTGGTTTTGCCAGTCAACTTTCACTAACGGAATCTCTTTGTTTCTCAACTTGTTGATTCGTCTGTTCACAATCTGTATAGGCCGTTCTTCATAAGTGTAGTCATCACTTAGCACTACACGGGTCGGCTCAATCACATGGAAAGGATCCCGGAGGTAGTCCCTCAACATAGAAATGTGGAACACGTTATGCATATGCTCTATTTCAGGAGGAAGCGCAACTTGATACGCCACCGGATTGATTTTCTCAATAATCTCATACGGTCCGACATATCTCGGCGCTAACTTGCCCTTGACTCCAAAACGAGTCTGGCCTTTCATCGGTGTCACTTTCACAAAAACGTGATCACCCACTTCGTACTCTCTGTCTCGTCTTCTGACATCAACATAACTTTTCTGTCGGCTCTGTGCAGTTTTCAGTCTCTGTTGTATCAGTTTCACTTTCTCAGTCGTTTCATAAACAATCTCGGGCCCAAGCAAAGGCCCATCTCCAACTTCTGCCCAGCAAATCGGAGATCTACATTTTCTGCCATACAATGCCTCGAAAGGCGCCATACCAATACTCGAATGATAACTGTTGTTGTAGGCGAATTCAGCTAAAGGCAAATGGCTTTTCCAGTTTCCCTGAAAATCAAGGACGCACATTCTCAATAAGTCCTCTAGAGTCTGGATGGTCCTTTCTGACTGACCATCTGTCTGAGGATGATAGGCACTACTCAGTCTCAGTTCAGTACCCAATGCAGTCTGTAAGCTTTGCCAAAATCTCGATGTAAACTTCGAATCCCTGTCAGAAACAATGGGCACAGGCACTCCATGCAGTCTAACAATTTCATCAATATAGAGTATAGCCAATTTGTCCGCATTATAAATTGTTTTAACATGTAAGAAGTTAGCAGATTTAGTTAGTCTATCAACAATAACCCAAATCGAGTCCATACCTTTACTGGAGCGAGGCAATCCAACAATAAAATCCATAGTAATATGTGCCCATTTCCACTCTGGTATCGGTAAGGGCTGCAATAAGCCTGTGGGTCGTTGATGTTCGGTTTTGACTTGTTGGCAATGAAGACATTTTGATACAAAATCAGCAATTTCTTTCTTCATTCCTGGCCACCAGAAATTCAGTTTCAGGTCTTGGTACATTTTCGTATTCTCCGGATGGACAGAAAATTTTGAGTTGTGGCCCTCTTGCAGAACTCTTCTTTTCAATTCAGAATCAGTCGGTACACATAGTCTTCCCTGAAATTTCAGTACATTGCTTTCAAATTTGAAACCCGGTCTCGGTTTAGATTCTTGTTCTTCGATGATCTTCTTCAAGAAATCATCCAGTTGTTGTTTCTCTTTAATTTCTTCAATCAGTGCTGGTTGAGCAGAAATAGCAGCTAAGGTTCCACCTTGTTCTCGCAAAACAATTTCAATTTTGGATTTTTCAAGGTCACAAAGCAATTCTTTCTGCCCGGTGAGCAAACATGCTAAGTTCCCAATCGATTTCCGACTCAAAGCATCTGCAACGGTGTTGGCTTTTCCCAGATGGTACAAAATCTGTAGGTCATAGTCTTTAATCAGTTCTAGCCATCTCCGCTATCTCATATTCAGTTCTTTCTGTGTGAAGAAGTACTTCAGACTCTTGTGGTCGGTGTATACTTCACATGTCGCTCCATACAGATAGTGACGCCAGATTTTCAATGCAAATACCACTGCGGCAAGTTCCAAGTCATGGGTTGGGTAATTCTTTTCGTGCGGTCTCAGTTGTCGGGAAGCATAAGCAATTACTCTCCATTCTGCATTAAAACACACCCCAAACCCTTATGAGAAGCATCACTAAATACAGTATAACCTCCGTACCTGAAGGTAAGGTAAAAACTGGTGCATCACTAGTCGAGTTTTCAACTCTTGGAAAGCTGATTCCCTTTGGTCAGTCCGGTCAAATGATATCCCCTTCTGAGTTAATTGAGTCAACGGTAAGGCAATTTTGGAGAAATCTTTGACAAATCTTCTGTAGTATCCAGCCAAACCCAAAAAGCTTCGGACTTCTGTAACATTTGTTGGTCTAGGCCACTCTACTACTGCTTCAATTTTCTGCGGATCAACAGAAATTCCATCTTTGCTAACAACATGCCCCAAAAACATAACATGATCAAGCCAAATTCACATTTAGACAGTTTAGCATAAAGTTTCTGTTCTCTTAAGGTCTGTAGGGCAAGTCTCAGATGATGTTCATTGTTCTTCTCTAGTTTGAGAATAAATCAGTATGTCATCAATGAATACAACAATAAAGTCATCGAGGAATGGTTTAAAGATTCTGTTCATGAGGTCCATAAATGCAACAGGTGCATTGGTAACTCCGAAAGGCATAACTAAAAATTCATAGTGTCCATACCTCGTTCGAAAAGCAGTTTTGTCAATGTCTTCTGGTTTAACTTTCAGCTGATGGTATCCTGATCTGAGATCGATCTTAGAGAACACTTAAGCACCCTGTAACTGATCAAACAAGTCATCAATACGAGGCAATGTATATTTATTTTTCACAGTTACCTTATTCAGTTCACGGTAGTCAATACACAGTCTCAGTGAGTCGTCTTTCTTTTTCACAAATAAGACAGGTGCGCCCCACAGTGAAGTACTAGGCCTGATGAACTTCTTATCTAACAGTTCTTGTAGTTGCACTTTCAATTCCTTCAGTTCAGTTGGAGCCATTCGGTAAGGCGTTTTAGATACTGGCTGTGTACCCGGAATCACATCAACGGTGAATTCAATCTCCCTGTCAATCAAATCCCCTTGCAGATTATCTGGAAAAACATCTGGGAACTCTCTGACTATGGGAATACTGTTCACATTAGCATTATCATCAGTAGATACAGTCAATACAAAACACAGATACCCTTTACACCCCTTTCTAATCAATTTATCAGCTTTCACAGATGAAATCAAATACGGAGGAGGTACTACTCCACTTCCATTAAACACAAATTCAGGCAAACCCGGTGGACGGAAAATTACTTGTTTCATTACACAGTCTATGGTGGCATGATATTTCGTTAACCAGTCCATCCTCAATATTACATCAAAATGATCAATGTTCAGAGGCAGTAAGTCAATAAACAAATGTGCATCTCCAATAATAATTTCACAAGCAGGGTACATGTATGCACAAGTCATGGATCCCCTAACGGGTGATGATACAGCTAACAGATAATTCATAGGTTCTAAGGGTCTATTCAATTTTCGCGAAAAAGCATGCGATACATAAGAATGTGTAGACCCCGAATCAATCAGTACATATGCATTTTGAGTACAAATAGAGAGAATACCTGACACTACGGTCTCGGTATTTTGGACATCTCCCGGTACTAGGGCGAACACTCGGCCCTGCCTTATAGGCTCTTTCCCGGTAGCTTTAGGGTTCGGTTTTGGTGCAATAGTTAATGCCGTCACGCTTGGTGTAGCTTTGCTATTGGCCTGCGGAACAGAGGGGCAGTCTTTAACCATGTGGCCCACCTTGCCACACCTGTAACAGGCTCCAGATATTTTGTAACAAACCCTTTTGTGTTTCCTGCCACACTCAGAACAGGGTGGTATGAAACCACTCCCTTGGCTGGGGCCTGTTGTTGACCCCGTATTCTGTTTCTTGTTCAATGGGTTATGCTTGCCTTTCTTGAACTTGAAACCCTGCCTTTTACCACGCCATTCAGACCCTGGTGTTTCAGTTTTTAGTGCCTCGATGTTTGATTTAGCCATCAAAGCTCGGTCAAGAACATTTACATAGTTTGGTAGCTTCAAAACTTTAATTTTGTCCAGTATTGCAACATTCAGGCCGCCTTCAAACTTTCTGGCTTTCTTGTAATCAGTGTCCACCATGTGTGGTGCATATCTAAGCAAGCTCGGTGAACTTTGTTTCATATTCAGCAACGGACATTGTGCCCTGTCTCAGCTGTTCAAATTCAGTTACTTTTCTGTCTCTGACACACTGTGGGAAATACTTTTCAAAGAAGGCTCCTTTGAATTGAGCCCAAGTCATTACAGTGTTGTCATCACGGATTAGCATCCACCACCTTCTAGCTTCTTCTTGTAAGGTGAAGGTAGCTAACAGTACTTTATGTGCCTCCGAGCACGGAAACACTTCAAACAATTTTTCAGTCTCCAAAACCCATGCTTCAGCTTTTAGCGGTTCAAGACCTCCCTGAAAGGATGGCTGTTTCATTTTGCTGAACTTCTGGGTAAGAGCAATTATGTCCCCATCATTAACATTCTGTTCCGGCTGTACCGGAGGAGGAGGTGGGGGCTGTTGGTTCTGTTGTTGTTGTTGTTGCTGCCTTAAGGCCTCAGTCAGTAATTCAACAGTTCTTTCCAGTCTGGCCATTCTGGCCTCAGATGATTCAGGTTCAGTAGCAATGTTTGCATTATCCATTTCACTATAAATGCAACACAGTAACAATAAACATAGGTAGTTGCATACTTTAGACATTTAAACATTTTAACACATATAGTCATATCATGTCCGCACACACTTTTCATGCTCATGCGATGCCCTAATTGCTTTTCTAGGACACCCTATAGCTCATTTGGACACGTGTGTGCGATATAACTCGTGGTTAAGTATCGCTCTGATACCACTCTGTCACGACCCAAACCCGCCCCTATGGGTTTAGCACCGTAACTGGCCAGTAATCCGAGATTACCGAAGGCCTGCTTAACAGTAATGCAGTAAAACAGAGTACAGGGGCCTGGCGGAAGCCAAAACAGTAAACAAACAATGTCTAATGAGCTGTGATAGTCTGTATGCTAAAAGACTTTTCATACATATATACAGTCAGTGACAAAACGGTATGTACATTATATACAATCATTCAGAATAGGGACTTAATCCCTATTAAACAGTATAGTACAGTTGATCAGTCTATACAGATTACAAACAGACACAGAGACAGACGGGGGAAATAAAAGCATCCCTAAACGAAAGCTTGACAGGCTCGGAACCTCACAGTGAGGCACAGTGGTTGGCTTGACAAAACTGGAGTTTACCCCGACGCTTCTGGCCGCGGTCTGGTGCCTGTACACCTACATATATATATGAGCAGTGAGCTAAAGCCCAGTGAATAACATAATGCGTAAAGAGGTTAAGAATGAATGTCCTTACAGTAATGAAAAATAGTTCATTAAATCAGTATTTCAGTCGTTCAGTTAGTACAGTCATATGTGGTACATCCATTAGCATAACAGTACAGTAAACAGTAGGTCTTGAAAGACCGAACAGTTAATGATGGCCATCAATCAGTAAACAGTAGTGGTTCTAACAAGGGAACCGACAGAGATCTCTGTAACAGTAACAATCAGTAACAGTAATTGCTAAAGATGCCACAATACAGTTTAGAATATGGAACATACATTCGTTCAGTTAACAGTAGCAGTTCAGAAACAGTACAGTTCAATTGTTCAGAAGATAATCATTTTTTGAACATATCTTTACACAGTTGTTACTCACAGAGTTCTGGGCTACAGTAAGCTAGAGTGCGTCTCCAGTTGCCAACCCTACACAGTTAACAGATCGAACACACACTAAGCTACACAGTTGGGAGAGATAATAACTTAATCCCTAATTTGCCTCGGTGTGTTCTACATCTATATCCTCATTAAGATGCCTTAAACTAGGCCTAAGAATGCCTAGGATGGAATGAGGATGCAAAGATGCATTTTAAAACATTTTTCAGAATTTTCAGAAAACAGGGGTCTCGCTTGAGCGTGGTTTTCTACGCTCAAGCGGACATGCGGACAAAGGATCCTCGCTCGAGCGTGACTTTCGTCGCTCGAGCGGACTGCGAGCTACAGTGAAAATACTGGATGCTCAAAATTCACGCTCGACGGGCGCTCGACCCTCGCTCGAGCGTGAGACACAAGTCCTCACTCGAGCGTGAATTCTCTCGCTCGAGCGGACTGTAAGCTCATGCAAAGAACTGGATGCACGCATTTCACGCTCGAGCGTCACTTTTCTCGCTCGAGCGGAAGGCATGATCACAAAGTGTACGCTCGAGCGTGGAGTTCCTCGCTCGAGCGTGGGTTCAAAATCTGGAAATTCCAGATTTGAACCTCAAGCTCAAAACCAAGTTTTAATGCATAAATTTCGATCCTCTTGGGCTAATTTCCTGGAAAACACTTCAAAACCCATAATATTACATGTTTCAAAGATCAATTTGATAAATCAAAGCTCAAGGGTGTTTCAATTAAACTCAATTTCAAACCAAATTTCACGAACATAATTTCAAACATGACATGCGTGAATTTAAACCAATTCAAAGCTTCAATGCTTGCTCAAATGAGCTCAATCTCAAGGTGAAATCATGGTCTATAACATAAACATGAACATGCATGCAAGATTTCCATGAAATCAAATCTCACAATGCAAGGATAAACACATGCATGCATGAATTCTAACTCAAATCAACATGTGGAGCTATTTCATGACTCAATCCACTAAATTTGACATGAATCATGCAAGAACAAGCTCAATTCATAAACAAGAGGGTGTTTACACTACCTTAGGTCTAGAATTAGAGGTATGGAGGCTCAATGTTGCAAGTCTTCTACAATTTCCTCAAGTCTCCAAGCAAAGCTATCAAGAACAACTCAATCTCTCACACTCTCCCTCTCTTGGTCGGCTATAACAAAGAATGAGGCTGAGGAAATGTTTTGTTTGAGTGTAATGAGGCTCAAATATGTTTAAGGTAGTGGGCCACTAGTGTGGCATTTAAGTAAATAAGTCCAACAATGCAATCTAGCTTATTTTAATCCAATTTAATCATACTAAATCACATTTCAGATAAATATGCCATAAAATCCTATAAATTCCAATGAACACAGAATATCAATCAATTTCAGATTTGGCCGCCGATAAGGCCTTCAATTTACAGTTTAAACATAAAACTTAAACAGATAATTTACCAAACGAACAGATAGAAAATCCATTTAAACAGATATAGTCGATCAATCAGTTTCGGATTTCAGTCAGTCAGTTCAGTATTTTATTCAGTTCATTTACCAATCATAATCAGTCTCAGTTTAGCAGTAATCAGTAGTTTATCGGTAAACAGTGGTGAGAGTTATTACACACACATATATATATGTTGTTTTGAAGTTTTCTGTCTCATATACGTTAACACAGTTCTATGGATATTGTATATTTTCTATATTTGCTTCCGCAGCCCATTATTATATGTCATTCTGTTAAGAGGCCTTTGGTAATCCGAGGATTACTAGCCGGTTATGATGCTAAACCTATAGGGGCAGGTTTGGGTCGTGACAGATGGTGAGTATGATGCACCATTTGAAGAATTTTATTATGAATATGGTGTTATTCACTAAACCACTGCACCCTATTCTCCTCAGTCAATTAGAGTTGCTGAGAGAAAGAATCGAACTCTTAAAAAATAGAATTGCTAATGTCAGTCAGAAACCAAGAAACAACAGCAATTCCAAACTCTCAAAACAAAACAAATTCAAATTTTGTAGTGAAGGGCTATGATTTTTTCTATGATCCAACATAAAAAAAGTTTCATCCTATATCATAGATCTAAAAATTGGAGTATTTTTTTTGAGTGTCTAGACTTTCTTAAGAAACAAATTGTAGTCTGTCGGTACTCATAAAGAGTGAACAAAATTTTCTAACAGAGTGAACAAAATTTTCTAACATTGTAATTAACGTCCAACAAAATTGGGATTAAACTCATATATATTTTTTTGACATATACATACTTGATATTATATTATATGACACGTTAAATGTGATACGTGATGTGTGCCCAATACACATTTTTTAGTGGATTCTTGGTGGTCCATGACCAAATTTATAACTTTTCTCAACCTTGATAACATTTTATATTGAGATTAAAGTTAACTAATAAAGTCTGATTTTCCTTTGCTGCTGCGCGAAAAAAAAATAAAAAAATTACGTTACCTTATCTATAAAAAGTTGTGCATAACAAATGCAACATGTCCACACTTATCATATGTGAAAGACTCACAATTATTAGATGCTATTCATATTAACCAGCGACTGATTGTATGAATGATTATATATAAATGCGATGTATCGTATGATAAATAAAAGGGTAAATTAAAAACACACTTTTTAAATTTTTTTAAACTACAGATTATTTTATATAATTTTTAAAATTATATCATGTCCTTTTAAATTTTTAATAATTGCATAATAAATGATTCATTATATTATTAAATTATCAAGTCAATTAATAATTTTTAATATCGTCAAGAATATATTTTAATTAATAATTAAGGTAATTTTATTGTTATATAGAAAAATATTTTTTGTTTGTTAAATAAAAAATTATGACAAAAGAGGATATTTGTAATTTTCAAAACTATCAGAGAACAATCTGTATTTTAAATAAATTTTAAAGAGTGTATTTATAATGTATCTTAATAAAATATGATAAAATACTAAAAATTCTAAGTGTAATCATTACATTATATTTTAAAATACATCCAATAATTCTTTTGTCGTCATATTTTTGTATCACTTGATATGATATACTCACAGTGGTTAAATATTAATGAGATTTATGTAGAGCTTTTTACATTAATGGTGTGGTGTATCAAATTAGATAATAAATAAAATATAGTTATTCTAGTATTATTGATATACACTATATACTTTATTTTTTCAAAATTATTAGTGTATTAATGGGCATGTGTGAGAGAGATTAAATTGGTATAAAGTATAAAATGAATCTGGATTATATATTAATGTTTTGAGATAAAAATTTTAAAATTATAATAGTACTGTTATTTTTTGAAGCATCTTCCAAACAGACTGGTGGGATCTTTCATATTACGATTGTAACGAAAGATCTCCATTATAACATGTAAGAATTGTGAAATGATCAAAATAATAATAATTATTATTTTAAATTTAAAAAAAAAAATCATTACAAAGTATCACAATCTCTTCCGGACTACCTAACGTTTTCTTGATCATATTTGGACGAACATCGCTTTAATTTGTAGAATTTGTCAAACTTATCAGCTTAGAGGGTCCCAGAGGAGCCCATCCCATTTAAAGGCCAATATACTAAAGACAAATTTCACATTAGAGATTTTCTGGTAACCATCACAACATCAATTTGACATTCACAGTACTGTGCTACAATTACCACAGACAACATACCAAAGGAAAATTCACAAAGTAATGACACGTGTCCTGCCGACAATGGCTCCAAACCCTTATAAAAGGCCACCCATTTGGCCTAGTTTTGCATCACCAAAAAATCCAGAGTGCCCAAATCAAAGGAAATATGTCTCCTACACACTTGCTAGTCTTGTTCCTTTGTGTGGTGGTGGTTCTCACCACCACCACTCCCTCCGTCGCTGGCTTCCCCAAACCACCATCTAAAGGTGAGAAGCCACCAATGGAACACAAGCCACCCAAGGGAGAGAAGCCACCCATAGAGCACAAGCCTCCCATGGGTGAGAAGCCACCAATGGAACACAAGCCACCTATGGGAGAGAAGCCACCAATGGAGCACAAGCCTCCCATGGGTGAGAAGCTACCAATGGAACACAAGCCACCCATGGGAGAGAAGCCACCAATGGGTGAGAAGCCTCCAATGGAGCACAAGCCTCCTATGGGTGAGAAGGCACCAATGGAGCACAAGCCACCCATGGGTGAGAAGCCTCCAATGGAGCACAAGCCTCCCATGGGTGAGAAGCCACCAATGGAACACAAGCCGCCTAAGGGAGAGAAGCCACCAACTCATGGTCACTATCCAGGCCACCCTCCAATGAAGAGTGGTGACGCAGAAGTCAAGCTACCCAAGAAGATGATGCCTCCAACTCCGTATAAGAAACCACCAACTCCTGAGAAGAAGCCTCCAAGTGTTCCCCACAAGCCACCACACAAGCCTCCATCACCTATCAGCTCCAATTGAGTGACTTTGTTGGGCATATATCATATATAGTTGTTCCATTGATGGAAATAAGAGCTGTTGCTAGCTGATCATATGTGATATTGATCAGTTGTTGTTACTGCTAGTGGGGAGTGCTACTGCTCTGTATCTTTCTTGTATGCTTCATGTTGTAGACATGCACTTACTTTGCTTGTAAATGATAATGAGCAAAGATGCACTTATTTGCTAAGTGTCATCTAGAGTACTCATATTTTAGTTTGAATTTCTCACCATTGAACTATCTTTCTATCTTTGTTTCATCAAACACTAGTTTTAATAATGTTTTCTTTTACCGATAAAAAAAAAACAAAAAAAACTAGTTTTAATAATGCTATGTGCAAAGAACAGTGAGAATATAAGTCGCCCATGTTCTGTTAGTCCTTATATCCTATTTTGCCCGATATGTAAGATTAGAGGTGGCCACACATATTTAGAATTGTACTATTGGGACTAAAGAAGTATTTGTCCAAGATTAATTCTCAATTATCAATAAAAAAACCTTTACAAAGAAAAGTATACGAGCAAACTCATCCATTATGTGGTTAGGTCAAGTTAGGCTGGCAACCGGTTATCCGAGGCCTGGACTTATGGATGCCGTGATAACACCACAGAACATCTTTTTGTTCTGTCTGACCCCCCAAAAAAAAATAAAAAAATCTCATCCATTATGTGAGACTAGCATGTTATGGCACATATTTCGAGTTGCACTCTTAGCTAGATTCAAAGAATCTCTTGCATACAATTTATTTTTGGTATAAAGAGAATACAATTTTTTATATTTTTTTTTTTGGTTTAAAAAGAATAAAAACAAATGCCATGCATAAAGAAAAGTATACAAATAAAGGATTATTTTGGAAAGTTGATTAAAAGTTGATTTTTTTTAAAAAAAACGTATAAAAAAGTAAAGAGATGAATTTTGGAATGTGCTATCACTACAAAAAAAATAGTTTTTTGCGACGGCAAAACGTCGTCGCAAATGCTCCGCAAGCCGTCGCTAATACCTTTTGCGACGGTAAATTGATTTTTTGCGACGGTAGGAGAGGGTCGCGACAACGGGGGTTGCAAAAGGTCTTTAGCGACGGTACGTGCCGTCGCCAATGGTTTTTGCGACGGGAGGTACCCTTTTTTGCGACGGTAGTTTCCTGTCGCCAATAAGTGAAAAAAATCTAAGTTTTTGCGACGGTAAAGTTTTTCAGTCGCTAAAATTGGTTTTTTGAGACGGCAGAGCACCGTCGCTAAAAGTGTGCTACGGCAAATAACTATTAGCGACGGCATGATGAGCCGTCACTAAAGGTATGTTTTTCAGGTGTTTCCAAAGCTTTTGCGACAGTACGGTGCCGTCGCAAAAGCCTCTAACATGTGTTTTTGCGACGGCTGTTATGCCGTCTCAAAAAAAAAAAAAAAAAAAAAAAACCTGTTTCGAAATTATTAAAAAATTTAAAAAACCTGTATTAAATGAAAAATAATTACAAAAAAATCCAAAAATTACATCATAATATAAATACATACATAAACAAAAGTTGACAAATAATGAAAATTCATAATGTTATTCCATTCATAATATTACATAAATAAAAATTTAAAACAATAAAAATTATGCCATTACATAATGTCGCATAATACATACATAATGTTGTTCACAAATTTAAATAACATAAATCAAAATCAAAATAAATATCAAAACCAAAAGTTTTCGTCTTGATTCTTGCGTTGGTTACAAAAACAAAAGTTGGACATAATCTTTATACGCCCGCATTCCACAAGAAGCAAACTGCTACTAGGAAATATCTGAAAAAAACAAGATAAAAATAATTAATAACCATATAATGGTGTTAATATTTTAATTACAGAAAAATATAAAAAAATTGAGTAGTATATAATTAGAAAGATAGTAAATAATTTTGACTAGACCGAAATCCGACTCTAACTCTCAAACCGGGAACCCAATTCAAGCCCCGTCTTCTCCCACAAGTCTCTCGTGCCTAGGAGGTCGTGTGTGCTAAGTTTCGTGCTCAACCGACGCGGTTTGGTGAATTTGGGGCCTTAACTCCTCGAATTCAAGTTTCTTAAGGAACTAATTTGCCTAAAGTTAAATCCGGCTCTAACTCCCAAACCGGGAACCCAATTCGAGCCACGTCTTCTCCCACAAGTCTCTCGTGCCTAGGAGGTCGTGTGTGCCAAATTTCGTGCTCAACAGACGTCGTTTGGTGATTTTGGGACCTTAACTCTCCGAATTCAAGTTTCTTAAGGAACTAATTTGCCTAAAGTGAAATCCGGCTCTAGCTCCCAAACCGGGAATCCAATTCGAGCCCCGTCTTCTCCCACAAGTCTCTCGTGCCTAGGAGGTCGTGTGTGCCAAGTTTCGTGCTCAACTGACGCGGTTTGGTGATTTTGGGGCCTTAACTCCTCCAATTCAAGTTTCTTAAAGAACTAATTTGCCTAAAGTGAAATCCGGCTCTAACTCCCAAACCGGGAACCCGATTCGAGCCCCGTCTTCTCCCACAAGTCTCTCGTGCCTAGGAGGTTGTGTGTGCCAAGTTTCGTGCTCAACCGACGCGGTTTTGTGATTTTGGGGCCTTAACTCCTCCAATTCAAGTTTCTTAAGGAACTAATTTGCCTAAAGTGAAATTCGGCTCTAACTCCCAAACCGGGAACCCGATTTGAGCCCGTCTTCTCCCACATGTCTCTCGTGCCTAGGAGGTCGTGTGTGCCAAGTTTCGTGCTCAACCGACGCGGTTTGGTGATTTTGGGGCCTTAACTCTCCGAATTCAAGTTTCTTAAGGAACTAATTTGCCTAAAGTGAAATCCGGCTCTAACTCCCAAACCGGGAACGCGATTCGAGCCCCGTCTTCTCCCACAAGTCTCTCGTGCCTAGGAGGTCGTGTGTGCCAAGTTTTGTGCTCAACCGACGCGGTTTGGTAAATTTGGGACATTAACTACTCGAATTCAAGTTCCTTAAGGAACTAGAATGTAAAGAATGCAAAGATACATTTTAGCTTAGAATACAAAGATACATTTTATACCTGATCTTCTGGTGGTGGTGTATATGGATTCTCATCTTCTGCTGATTTCCTAAATGCCCGGTGGCCACTCGATGCATCAGGAACCTATGTTAGTCAATGCATAATGTGTTAATCATATTTGAATTTTATACATAATCTTGAGTGAAAATTGAACTATCAAACGATTTAATTTATATGGAACCTGTCTGTTGGGATCCACACTCGCCCCCTGTGACACAAGGGCCATCATCTCAGCTCTCATCTGCTCTAAATGTGTAGAGAACTCTGCTCGCAGCTCCTCCCTCAACTCATCCCTTAGCTCTGCACGAACCTTCTGCGTGATCTGATCAATAGTCGATGGCTGGGGTGTTGACTGTGATGGCCCAGCACCATCTTTATACACCGCTCTCTGAGGCACAATTCTCCCGTATGTCCGACAATATCCATGTCCGTCATGACCTATCAACTCATGGAAAATGGCATTCCTAGCCTCCAAAGTCTGACCATCCTCAAGTAGCATAGAGAGTTGACGATTAAACTCATCCTGTATTGAATAAGACAGACAAGTATATGCCAAATTAAGATGGTTGACACAAAAAAAATAAACTTTAAATACAATCAAAGGTGTTTGGAAACTACCAAGGTCTGGATAACCTCTAGGTCATCTACTCTACGTGTCATAAGCCAAACATTCATCTTATCAGTAGACTCCCCCTTACTGGTCATCTACATTTTTTTTAGAAATATGAAAATTAGAATCCAAATAATTTACAAATATACAATGTTTGTTTATATACAAAAATAAAACAATAAAATGTAAACCTCATGCCGTATCTGAGAGAAAGTAGTACGTCCTGTGGTATGAGCTATGCCGTGAGCTCGCCGATTTTTAGCGTTCCTACTTGCAATTTTCTATAACAGGTTCAACAAATGTAAGTATGTAAATATGATTTGTATGTTTAAATATCATAAATATAACGTAATTGTATACCTCAGCATCGGAAGTACGCCAATACTCCACAAGTTGTTCCCACTGGCTTGGCACAACGTTCATAGGAACATCATCCTTCAGATTAGGATCAGAACTTCTAGGCTTGAAATACTTAGCCTTAAGCTTGTTCTTGTGATCCTTCCATATGCTGTTGCAGTTTTTTCATGCAGATTGGCTTGTACTCCTCTGGACATATATTCAAATTGTCCTATAAAACAGAATTTCAAAGTTTAAGGCTAAGTATAACACAAATTTGGAATTCAAATTTGTGGACATAAATATACTTTTACCTTCACATCCTTCCAGATAGCATCAACAATATCATCAGGCACATTGTTCCAATCAAGAAAAGTAAGAGGAACAATGTTACCATTCCGCACAATAATTCCAAGTTGAGTAGTTAACTTGGCCACGTTATCCCTATTGGGCAGTAATTTCCATCAAATTGTATGTCCAGCTTTTTACCAGTACCCACTCTTTAATGCCCTTGGCACATCCTCTACCACGCCTAGTCGAGGTTGATGAAGAACTAACATGACCTGCGATATACAATAATAATAAACAATATGCAATGGTAATAAACAAATGCAAATTTAAATAATGTGAATACAAATCATATCAAATAAACCTGAAGTGGGCTGTGAAGAAGTCGAAGAGTCTGCAAAATACAATGAGAATAAACAAGTTATATATAATGAGCATAAATAAATGTATGTGTAAATAATTTTCATACAAATCAAAGCAAATTTATATACCTGTGGATGGCTCATAAGCTGATGATGATAGCTGCAGTGGTGCCACTGATGGTGGACGTACCGATGGTAGGCGTGGAGGCTGAGTACATGGTAGCTGCAGTGGTGCCACTGATGGTGGTCGATACGGTGGTACTAATGGCCCCTCAGATGGTGGTGGCACTAATGGCCCCTCCGATGCTGGCCGATGTGATGCTCCTCTTGATGGTGGTGCTACTGATGTCCTGTTATGTAGCACATCGGACATCATGCGCCGAGGATTATCAGGCTTCCTCTTTCTTCCCATAATAATCTGCAAGCAATATAACATTAATTGACATTAGAAACATAGACAATGGTTTGTCATCAACTATAATATGACATTAATTGAACTAATACAATTACAAAGACAAAGTAACTTAAGAAATTGATGATTAACTACAACCTTGGCCTTAATTGAATTACTAATGTTGATTAAATATCAGCCTATTTGAACATCAACTGTTTCCCCTTCTGCGGCTTCCCTCACCCAACCAACTTCTTCATCACGAAGCATTATATTTTCTTCCAATTGTTGGCTCATGTATGGCTCGATTTGTGGATCAGTCGAACTCATATCAAATAAACCTCTTTGAGACATCTTCACCACGACTTGCCAGTCTGGTTGTAACGGGTCTGCAACATACCAAACTTGCTCTGCTTGGGACGCCAAGATGAAAGGTTCATTGGTAATTCGATCATCTCGGTACAACAAATGATTGAAGTTCACCAACGTGAAATTGAAGACATCTTCTTTCTTTCCGTGAATGTTGTCAATCCATCACACTTAAACAACACATGTTTCTTCTCATTGGAATATCGAATCTCAACAATATCTATCAATTGTCCATAATAGTACACAGACCCCAGACGAGGATTCTTGTCTTTTCGACTAGCATAACTTATGGTATCTGCCTTCAAAGCTACACCACAATTTTGTGTGGCTCGACGATCATCCATGGCCTTTACTCGATACCGAAACCCATTCAGTATATACCCGTTGAACCTCCTTGCCAGGTTATGAGGACCATTTGCCAATAGAATAATCTCTTCAGAAAATATGACATCAGTAGTCCTTCGCAAAGTTTGGACCTATTTAACACGAAAATGTAAAATTTAAAATGTAGATCGACTTAAGTAACTAGAATCTATAGAGTTAAATACATACATGTTCCTTGAACCAAATGTGAAAAGTTTCAAAATGTTCACGCCGAAGTTGATGATCGTCGACACGAGGCATTTTGAGCTTAAGTACTTCAAGGTGTTTGCTGTGTAGATTGAAATTTTAGCAATACAAAAAATTTAGTTGAAAATTCAATAAAACATAATAAAATATTGAGTGAGTGACTTAACCTACTTTATGAATGGTTGAACCGCGCTTGTATTGAATAAGATGTACCGATGAGCTTGTACCCAAGAAGTATTATCAAGATAAAAGCTTGTGTTTTCACCAATAGCATGACCCAAATTATCATCACCACTGTAGTTCCTCACGGGTCGACTAGATTTGGTTTCCACATCATTGAGATATTGTGCACAAAAATTCATGCATTCTTCCATAAGATATCCTTTAGCAATTGATCCTTCAGGACGAGCTCTATTACGCACGTATTGCTTCAAAGTAAGAAGATACCTCTCAATTGGATACATCCATCGAAACTGAATCGCTCCACCCAATAAGGCTTCATCAGCTAGATGTATAGGCAAGTGCTCCATTATATCAAAAAAACTCGGAGGAAATATTTTCTCTAGATGACAAAGTGTTACAGCGATACGATCTTTAATATATTGCAAATCCGTCGCACGATTCACTTTCGAACACAATTGTCTAAAGAAATTGCTCAATTCAATCAAGGGTTCAATTACATTCTTCGGTAACGATCTGCGAATAGCCAATGGAATAAGTTGTTGCATCAGAATATGACTATCGTGGCTCTTAAGACCCCCAATGCTTCTATCATGTAAGCGCACACGACGTGATATATTGGATGAATACCCGTCGGGAACTCTTACTTCCTTCAACACTTTCAAGAACAAATCTTTCTCATCCTTGGTCATCGTGAATTGTGCTGGTGGTAAATAGGCTTTATTCGACCCTCTTAACTGCAAATGTAGGGGTTTTCTAATATTCATATCTTGTAAATCACGCCGAGCATTAACACCATCCTTCGATTTTCCTGCAACCCCTAATATTGTCCACAACACATTGTCACAAACATTCTTCTCTATATGCATCACATCGAGGTTGTGTCTTATTAGATTGTGCTCCCAATATGGCAATTCATAAAAGATACTCTTTTTCTTCCAACTATGGGTGCGATGTCCAGCTTTCTCCTTCTCTACCTGTCTCCTATGCCTCTCCTTAAGGTCATCCCTCTTGTATTGGGTTAAAATACCCTCAGATTCTAATTGTAGCAACATCTCAGTTCCAGACAACAATTTTGGTTTGAGTCTGACTTCCCGACTACCATCAAATGATACTTTATCCTTCCGGAATTTATGGCCAGTAGGTAAAAATCTGCGATGACCCAAGTATGATTGTTTCCTACTATGCTTCAACCAACACGATGTAGTTTCCTTATTGCAACAAGGACATGCATATTCGCCTTTAGTGCTCCATCCTGACAAGTTTGCGTATGCAGGAAAATCACTAATTGTCCACAGTAAAGCTGCATGCATTTGAAACATTTGATTTGTTGATGCATCAAATGTTGACACACCCTCATTCCATAGTTCTTTCAACTCCTCAATCAACGGTTGCATATACACATCAATCTTGTCACCAGGTCCTTTCGGGCCGTCAATAAGCACGGTAAAATTAGAAATGGTTGCTTCATGCACATCCATGGCGGCAAGTTGTATGGAATCGAGCACAACAGGCCAAGTGCTATGAACTATGTTCATCGTCCTGAATGGGTTAAAACCATCAGATGCTAAGCCAAGCCTTACACTTCGGCAATCATTACTAAAGTCAATATTCCGACGGTCAAAATCTTTCCATGCAAGGGAGTCAGCAGGATGCCTGAAGACACCATCATCAGTTCGTTCCTCTGCATGCCATCTCATTAACTTGGCCGTCTTGGATGACATAAACAACCTCTGCAACCTTGACTTTAAAGGAAAATACCTCATCTGTTTTGCAGCTATTTGTTTGCCACCTATGTTAGGACCATTTGAACCACCATCACCATTTGATTTCCATCTAGAACTGTTGCATATGACACATTTATCAAGATTGGCGTCCTCGTTTCGAAACAACATGCAACTGTTGGGACATGCATCCCACGTCTCATACGTGAAGCCCAAATCTGTTGTGACCTTTTGAGCTTTATAATATGAGTCCGGGAGTTTCACACCCAACGGGAACGCCTCATTCAATAACTCAAGCAACATGTCAACAGACTTGTCTGTCCACTGATTAAGCACCTTCAAATGTAGAAGTCGAACAATGAATGACAAAGATGTGAACTTCTGACAACCCGGATACAATTCACTTTGTGCATCTTGAAGAAGTTTGAAATACTTTGCAGTCTCTGCATTTGGACCGAGCTGGGGTTCAGATGCATGGGGATCAGGCCCCTGTGGTTCATCACCCTCAACACTTGTACCGGCATGTGGATTTCCCATAGCCCCTTGTATCATTCCAATCATATCATCTCCAATGTCTAAATTAGCTAATGTTTCATTCTCTCGATTACCATGCAGAGATATGTAAGATTCCCCATGATTAATCCAATGTTTGTATTTTTTAAAAAAACCATTCAAAATCAGATGCTCCCGTACACCATCTCGTACAAAATAGTATCGATTCTCACACTTCCTACACGGACAACTGATCATCGAACCTTCAACCCTATTGGTGTAGGCAAACACAAGGAATTCATCAATCCCATTAATGTATTCACTCGACATCCTATTTGGCAAATCAATCCAACTCTTATCCATCATCTGTACACATCCACAAAAATATCTCACCAAATAACTCTAAATATAATACCTACGCAAACCAAGTAAATGATATCATTCCTCTCCGCAAATAAATAAATTGTCATATTAAACGTCAAAAAATACAAAAAAAAAAAAACCTAATAAACAGAATAAATAAGTGAAAATAAAAATAAACCCTAATATTTTGATTGGTTTTCAATTTATACCATTTACCTATTTTCGTCAACTAAACCCGACAAAAAAAATAAAAATAAAAACTAGTTATTAAACTAAACGAAATGTCTAAAATTCCTATTTAGGATTAACTCCTGTTTTTTTTTAGATTGAAAAAAAGTAATAAAAAGTTTAAGGTTTAAATTAATTAAATTAAAAATTTAAGATTTATTTTATTATAAGGGTTAAAATCCTTTTTTTTTTTTTTTTTGTATTTTTTTTATTTTCTCTTAAATATTTTTATGACTTTTTAAACATTTGCAATTTAAATTTGTAATCGAACCATTGCATGTGTATGATATCAAAAACACAAAAAAAAGAAATTATATCCCCCTTTTTTACGAATCACTCATAAAATTATGATTTTAAATACAATATAAGTGATTGATGCATTAAGATTAAGTTATTTAAGATTATTTTAAATACAATAAACAGATTTATAAAAAAAAAGATTATTTTAAAAACAGAATATTTTAATACAATAAATAAACAGATATTTTAAACAGATATTTAATACAATAAATACAATAAACAGATTATTTTAAATACAATAAACAGATTAAGTTATTTAAGATTATTTTGATATCATACACATGCAATGGTATTTTTATATACAGATTATACACATTTATTTTTTACACATGCAATGGTATTTTTTATATATAGATTAAAATACAATAAATACAATAAACAGATTATTTTAAATACAATAAACAGATTAAGTTACTTAAGATTATTTTGATATCATACACATGCAATGGTATTTTTTATATACAGTTATACACATTTATTTTTTTTTTAACTTTATATACAGATTATAACTTCATCTATATATATACAGATATCCCCAAATTATACACATTTATTTATATATATATATATACAGATTTTATAAAAAAAAAATTGCATATATATACGGATTTATATATATAGACATTCATCTATATATATATATACACAGACCGAGAGAGAGAGAGAGAGACAGAGAGAGAGAGCATACGCAGAGAGAGAGAGAGTCGTCGCCCGAGCACCGCTACCTGTCGCGCGTCGCCGTCGCCGCCGCCGCCGCACCACCGCTATACCTGTAGCCCTTTGAGAAATGTGGGGATGAAGTTATGGATTGGGGATGAAGATTTGGAGCATCGAGCGGCAAGATGAAAAATAAGAGCGGGGATTTTTTTTTTTTTTTTTTTGCGACGGTATGTTTTAGACCGTCGCAAATGGTCGTGAGTAGTTCGTAAAACGGCAACGTTTCATTAATTTTTTTTGCGACGGAACTTGCCGTCGCAAATGAGCCATTGTTTGCGACAGCTCGCGCCTACCGTCTCAAAAAAAGGTGTTTTTGCGACGGTACAAAAAACCGTCGCTAATGCTTCCGCATTTCCGCCCCTTCCGCGTAATTTATTACCGACGGTAATGTGCCGTCGCTAAAGGATTTTATTTGCGACGGTAAGAGTTGCCGTCGCAAAAAACGGTTTTTTGCGACGGGAGGCGCGCCGTCGCTAATTCCTCCGTGTTTTTTACTATGTTTTCTTGTAGTGTATATAAGTGTACTTTTTGAATTTTGATTAAAAAAGTAGAGAAAAAATGTATATTGGGATAAATTTTTGATTTTTTACAAAAAAAAAAATTGTAATAAAATATTGTAGTAAAATCAAAATGACCATTTTACCCTTTTGACTTTTTGACTTTTTGGATAGTTGAATTCAAAGGGCAAAATAATAATTTTACCGTAGTGGCTTCCCCCACAAGCTAACCTTGAATAGTATAAACTTTTTTAGTTTTTTTTAGTAACTTTTTTATTTTTTTTAGTTTATCACAAACAAAACCTAAAATAGATTAAAAGCTAAAAATTAACTTTTAGTGAAGTTCGCAAATTAGGCAAAATTAATGTGTTATCAAAATGAATCTAAATCATTTTTATTGATACATTTCTATATATTTTTCAATGTGTTTATTATTTTTTTACTATATGTTATTTATTATTTGATATGATACATAAAATTTATTAAATATTAATAAAATAATGAGCAGTACTTGAATGTCATTAAGGCCAAGTTTGGGTACTCCCAAATAATCCAAAAAGTCAAAAAGTTACTCAAAAAGTTAAAAAGTTAACACTATTCATCAAAAGTCAACAATTACGGCTGCACAACTCCCAATTCAAATTTTCCTCTAAAAAAATAAATTTCACAATTTTTTATTACACTTTTTCCATAAAAAGTCAAAAAGTTAACCAAAACATCCATATTTCAACCTCACTTTTTTTGTCCAAAAAGACAAAAAGTGTACTTATTTAGTCTTTCCAAACTTGGCCTAAATTTATTAATTGTAACATATAATATTATTCAATATATAATTACCTTGTCGGTGATTATGTTTACAAAGTCGAGTGGCAGCGGTGCAGCATTTTTGTTGTCAAAGTGTGACATATTTGATTATCTACAAGGGTAAGATTCATAATCACCCATCACTCTCAAATCATCACATTTCAGGTATAACATCATCATCATCATCAACTTGCTATATACAGTTATATTATGACGATGGTGATATACGTAGTGATTAAAACAGTAATTCGTGCAAAAGTCAAATTGAGTTGACAATAATATTCACTGTAATTATTAATTTGTGATTTATTAACAGTATATGGGTATATTGGTAATTTTGATCATCAACCAAACGACGCTGTGTTACCATTTATTATTATGGGGTGTTTTGAGAAGATGGTTAAAAATTTACTTTTGATTTTTAATCAAACTTTTTAGTTTTTTTAGAAAGTGATTTGGGAAATTAATAAAAGTTATTTTTGGATTTTTTGATTAATATTTGTTTATAATATTACATTACAATAAAATGACCAAACTACCCCCAACCTAATTTAAAAAATTTATAATTTCACTTATGTGGCTCATTTTGATCTATGAAGGGTATAGTTGTAATTTCACAAGTAGCTTTTTTTTACCTTCCCAAATGATTTTAATGGTAAAAAGCCATTTTGACTTTTTTGGGAAGAGCTGCAAAACGCAACTTTTTTTGCAAGTTGCCAAAACAGCACTATATCGTCACTATTGTACGCCAAGCATAGTAAAATATCAATTGAATTTAAAGATAAATTATCAATAGATCTTAATAGTTGTACTTAATTTTTATAAAGTGTTATTGAAAACAAATCATAATAAAATCGTCGTTAAAAATTAATTTGTAACGGTTTTTTGTATATGTCACTAAAAATAATAATTAGTAACTTTTTTATCACGACTTTTATAAATTGTCGCTAAAATTTGTAATTAATTACTTTTTCTGTGATAAAATTTCCAAATTGTCGCTGAAATTTTACAACATATGAAATTTTAGAGACCAAATTTTTTGGTCTCTAAAAGTGAAAATTTTGTTGTAAAAGATATTTGGACTAATTTCTATCATCGTAAGGGAGTTACTAAAAATCATCACGAAAGTCAAAAATAAACCTTTTACCGACAAAATTTTGAAAATGTCACTAATAAATATACTTTTAGGGACAAAATAATTGGTCTCAAAATGGTTTATTTTTTAGACAAAAAATTTGGTCCTAAAAAATAATAATTCATCACTAATATTCAATTTTTTTGCTAAAAATATAATAACAATAATTTTTGTTACTAATATTTTTCGTGAAGATTTTTTTAAATTGTTGTTAAAAACTTATAATTAATAACATCTTTTGTGACAATTTTAAACTGTCGTTGAAAATTAACAATTACTAACGTTTTTAATAATATTTAATGAAAAATACCATTAATTATTATATGACTTATTAAATAATAAATTCACCTATTAAAACTTATAGGTAAGTCCCCTTGATTTAATTTATTTCGGATACGATTGTTATCATTTAAAAACAAAAAACAAAACAAAAAATAAGATTATTGTTTATTTGGTTTGGACGGATAATTGTATAGATTATTATGAATATGTTTTGTGTAGACATAGTTGGTGACTCAAAGGTTGTTTGTAAAACTTGTAATTTCTCTAGACTTAAAAATAAAGTAGACAATGCTTGACATGCTCAAATCATAATTTTATATATATATAAATAAATAAATAAAATGAAGTCTTGTATGTGTGCTGTGTGTTTTTTTATTTATTTGATGGATCAAAAAATAAAAGTCACATGTGCTAAAAGTTTTCTTCTATATTAATACTAGATCAAGTAAATAAAAGTGCAGGTATTAGGACGTTATAGACAAAATGATATATACATTCAGTTTGGCCTTCAAAATAGTAGTGTACGAAAAGCCTATGAAAACAACCCTAATGTTTCTTTAAGTTTTCGAAAATCCTTTTCATACAAAAATAAAACTGTGAGTACTTTAAATTTTACATCATGTTTACCAAAACTACAAGAAAACAAAAATGAATATTGTACGGGAAAGAAATATACCTTCTCGTATAATCCTGTTGATCAAGTCTGCGTTCCTCCGCACGACGTCGCTTGGTCACCTGAAAACACAAACGTGAGCTGGCCGGCGGGTGTGTGCCGGAAACCTCTCCGATGCCTAAGTCAGAAAGTAAGACAAGTAGGCAAAAGCTCAATGTAATCAGGGAGCAAAAGTTGCATTACCTCTCCAAAGGTGATATGGGTGAGCTTTTATAGGTTTCGCATGGCACAATCCTAATAGGACTCTTACTCCTCCATGTAGAGTCCTTCTAGGATTCATACTCCTGGAGGATAATGCCTATCCTCCAACACCCCCCCTCACTGCTTAAACCAAGTGAGATGGTTTTTCCCCATAGCCGAACTACATCAGGGCCGAAATACCACTGTCACGCCGGGCTAATCAAGTCACAACCGGTCCAACAGTTACCTCGGTCTGCCTTTCCTTTCTTCTACCTCGGCTTCACATGCTGAGCCGAGCTATCTATAGAAGAACCGAACCGAACTGAACAGTACGGAGGTCCTAGAACAGGACCAACACACTTCGGTTCGGAACAGCTCGACCGAGATACTCCGGTGGCGAACTTTTTACCTTGGACCGGACTACCACTTGAGAGAAGCACACCTAATCCTCTTTAATACGGCCCACTGAACGGCCCATGATCCTAGCTCGGCCCAATTTAAGTATAAATTACCCTCTCAATGCCCCTTAATTCCATCTGCAAAGCATAATAGGGATTACCTGTCTTCAAACCGACCTACCAATACAGCCGAGCTAGAATTTGTAAATCTTTTCAACCGAGCTACAAACCTTGTAGCTTCTCCAGCCGAACTAAAAACCATTAGCTTATCCAGCCGAGCTAAGCTCAAGCCGAGCTAAGCACGTCCGGTCAAACGTCTCTTCAGTCACAGCAACTGAAGCGTTCCACATTCCAATGACACGTGGCAACCTCTAATTGGATTCCCACAGCTGTACAGCCGTCCTCGTACTCCGCAATCATTAAACAGTTCCCGCCCTTTTGGCCCTTTTCATCAAAAGAACTCATTTTTGAATCATACCATACTCTGTTCATCTCCTTGCGCACTCCCTCTCTCTGTATTTCTGCTCTTCTAATTCCTTCTGGGCTCGTGTTCTTACTGTTGTTGCCGCTCCCTCCTCCAACTCTTCCTCTCTACCAGGTAAGCATATGAATTTCTTTCATGTTTTCCCTTTATTTTCTGCTTATTTCCTGTATTCTGTTTCATGTGTTTTTGCAAAGCACTTTTTTATGTTATTAGTTTTATATCGTTTCTGGAAAGAACTTGCCTGTAAAATGCTAGAACTTCATGAATCCTCGAGTAACAGCAAGTAGAACACTTCATTTGATCCAAAAAATACGTTCAACCGAACTAGAACAATGTTTTCCCTATATATAGATTTAGGTAGACTGGAACCGAGCTTGAATTTGCACACTTCACAGTAATTTTAGTAGGAAACCAACTGATTCACACTAGCCGAGATGAAAACATACCGAACTAGAAATATCGGTCCTTGACCGTGCTAAGCCTTGGGGGCTAAGCCAGCTTTCTCAGTTCCTAAACCGAACTCAGAAAGCTGCCCCTTGATGCTTAATCGAAGTAACAAAAACCATAGGCAAAACCAAGATGACCAAACATTTTGCCAAACAGAGACAACAAGCACCTTGATTACAACGAGGTAGATCCTAGTATACTGAGCAGCCGAAGTAGGACTTGTCTTCCTTGTTTTGTTTTCTATAGCACGGTCATGATCTGTGCTTAACACCTTTTTTCCAATTTGCAGACTTAGTTGCCCAGGTACTTCCTCCGTGCGCTCAACCGAGCTCCCGAGTCCAAATCCCCAGCCGAACTAAATTATTTATAAGTTATCCAATAAATGGGGAAGTATAGGTGTCTAGTAGAAACCCCGGGAGGCTAGCCGAATTCAGGAAAGATTACAACATTCCAACCGATGTACACCTTACCCTAGCCAACCAAGACGTCGACCCATGGGGCAATGAAGGCTCTGTCCCCTTCACCATTCAGTCAATAGTAGAAACCGGACTGCGATTTCCGGTTCAGCCACTAATCTGTGAGTTCCTTAGGCAAACCAGACTATGCCCAACCCAACTCTCCACCAACACATACCGAATAATTATGGGCATAGACGCCCTAAACCGACAGACCGGTCTCAACCTAGGCTTAGCCGAAATACTCCATCAGTACTCATTAGGATCAAAGAATGAAGGCTGGTGTTATTACTTGAGAATACGCCGAGGCCGAGAAAAAATAATTAAGCACACACCGGACAAAGACCTAAATGATGATGACTTCTTCTGGGTGTGTGGCAATTTTGAAGACCACCAAGCCCGGATTCCTGGCCGAAGAATAAATTGGAAAAAAGGAGAACCCGGTATACATACTCCGGTTGCCTCTCTCACTTTTCTTTATCTCGGTTTTTCACTTTTGAACCGAACTAACAGTTTGTTTACTTTTTGCAGATTCAGCTCATCTTCACTCTCTCTACAACTACCCCAACCTAGGCGTTCTGCGCGCCGCACTACGGGTTCGGGAAAGAAGTTGGGCTAAATTGCTAGACTTCGAACCGACATACCGTTACTCCGGTCGCCGAAAAGCAAGGGTGACCGACTTTCTTCTTGAAGACCCACCACAACCGGACCCATCCTTGCCAGAGATTGTCCTTGTGCCACTCACCGCCGAACAAGAGATGGCGAAGAAGAACAGGCTGAAGGCAATGTTAACCGCAACAAACCCAGCCGCAGTACCGCAGGCCGGCCAGAGCACCGAAGCCGTGATGGCCCTTGCAGCCCAACAGCCATCCACCTCTCGCCGAAACAAACGTGCTCGGACTACCCAATCCGAGCCACGTCTTGTTGATGAGGACGAGACCGTTCTTCCCCAAAGCTCTCCTCCACGCCCCCAACAAAGCCTACAACCGGAACAAACTGACCGGACTGCCACTTCATCAAAATGGGCTCCTGTCCTCTCCGTTGACAACCGAGATATCACCTCTGATGATTCGGTGGTTGCTGATAAGGACCACTTATTGGCTCACAGTCTGGCCAAAAGTGTGTGCCTCCCGAAGGACATGGAGCACCATTTCAAGCAGCTCAACACCGAGCTCAAGTCAATTCGGTCCTCCACTAAGTCCATGATCCTGGTAAAACTTCTTCTTCTCCATGTAAATTTGTCCCAACTTTGAGTTCGGCTAATGTTACTTCTCCGTTGCAGGCTATCCAGAAGAACCAAGTCACCCACAGAAGGGTCATGGAGCTTAGGAGGAGTACAAGAGAAGCCATGGCCGAGGTTGAAGTCAAAACGGCCGAACTTGCTGAGGCCAAGAAGCAGCTAGCCGAGCTGCGAGCAGAAAACGGTCGTCTGACCGAAATAGCTAATTCGGTCGAAGCTGAGAAGCAGAAGATCGCCATTGAGGCAAAGGACATGTACCTGCGCCACTTGGCACAAATTGAGGCGAAGAAGGACGCCGAAATAAAACAACTGAAGAGAGATGAAGAAGGTTAAGAAGCAAGGCTTCAAGGAAGCCGAAGAAGCATACTCCCTTCAATGTGACGCGGCAAAAGACCTCTTTTTCAAGTGCGGCTGGCGGTCTGCGGTGGAGAAGCTCGGTTGTACGTCAGACACCGACGTCTACAACGCTCCACCGTACTCCATCCCAGCCTCACTCTCACAATATGCTGCCGATCTGCAAAAAGCCTTTCTTGAGGGGTCCGGCGATGATGATGACGCCGACGATGACGATGATGATGACGATGATGATGAGAGCCATCTCTCATTCCGGTTGTCAATGAACAGCAAAATAGCCAAATAGTTCGGTCTGAGTCAGTTATAGAAGATCCAACTCCTGAGCTGCAGCCGACTGATACCGAAGTTCAGATTGACACCGGACTCCCTCATCAAACCGTGCTCCCCTCTGACACCGGACTCCAGGCGAATGCTGACGCAGAATTTGACGCCGAACTGGATGCACTTCTCCGCTGACTCTTTTTTTTTTTTTTTTTTTTTCAACTTTTTGTAACTGGGCTTCGGCCCCCATTTGTACTCGGTTTGTTACTTTTAATGAAAGAATCTTTCTCCAACTCTTGTTCCGGTTTCGTGCATGTATGCATGTACTTCTAATGAACTTATTTGCACAACTATGATCTCGGTTTAGCTATCTATCTTACTGGCCAACCACTCTTCAGCCGATATAACTTACTTCGGCTGAAGAGTACAAAGTGTTGGTTTAATCTAGCTAGCCACTCTTCAGCCGATATAACTTACTTCGGCTGAAGAGTACCAAGAGTTGGTTTAATCCAGCCAACCACTATTCAGCCGATATAACTTACTTCGGCTGAAGAGTACCAAGAGTTGGTTTAATCCAGCCAACCACTCTTCAGCCGATATAACTTACTTCGGCTGAAGAGTACGAAGAGTTGGTTTAATCCAGCCAACTACTCTTCAGCCGATATAACTTACTTCGGCTGAAGAGTACCAAGAGTTGGTTTAATCCAGCCAACCACTCTTCAGCCGATATAACTTACTTCGGCTGAAGAGTACCAAGAGTTGGTTTAATCCAGCCAACCACTCTTCAGCCATAAACTTACTTCGGCTGAAGAGTACCAAGAGTTGGTTTAATCCGGCCAACCACTCTTCAACCATAAACTTACTTCGGCTGAAGAGTACCAAGTGTTTGGTTATTTCGACCAAAACGTCCTGCAGCCTGGATCCTTATCCCTTAGGAAGGTTGTTGGTTTAATCCAGCCAACCTCTAAGTTGGTTTTTCCAGCCAACTTAGAATAAAATGTTCGGTTATTCCGACCAGACGTCCTGCAGCCTGGATCCTTATCCTGGCTTAGGAAGGGTTAATAGTTGGTTATTCCGACCAACTATGTTTACAATGCTACTAACTTACTAAAGCTACTCTCTACGGAAAACAAATATACTGAAGAAGAATCGAATTGTTTTATTGAGAAAGTAAAAAATTACATATACGTAAAAGGAAAAAGGCTAAAATAAAACAACTTGAGATTTGCTGTGTTCCATGCCTGGGAATTGCTTTGCCGTCCTCATCTTCCAAATGGTATGCCCCTTTGCCTGCTAATCCGACCACTTTGTAAGGTCCTTCCCAGTTAGGTCCTAGCTTGCCATCTCCTGGAACCAAGGTATTTCCCATCACTTTGCGCAGTACCCAATCTCCGATCTTGAATTGCCTTGGATGCACTGTTTTGTTATACTTTCTGGACAACTCTTGTTGGTAGGAGGTGATGTGAACTAATGCTCTGTCTCGTCTTTCTTCCGCAAGGTCAAGTTCCATTGCTATGGCTTCGCCATTTAAGTCTGGATCAAAGTTTTCGCTTCGAATTGTGGGGAGGCCAACTTCTAATGGGATGACTGCCTCCATGCCATAAGCTAGGGAGAATGGTGTTTCTCCTGTCGAACGCCGAGGCGTGGTGCGGTAAGCCCACAAAACGTGGGGAGCTCTTCTGCCCACTTGCCTTTGGCTTTTTCTAGCCTTTTCTTCAATCCATCCAAGACTACCTTATTTGACGCCTCTGCCTGTCCATTTGCTTGAGGATATGCCGGTGTAGAATTGTAGAACTCTATCTTGTACTCTTCGCAAAAGCCTCTGAAAATCCTACCATCGAATTGAGTTCCGTTGTCTGAGATCAGTACCTTTGGTATGCCAAAGCGAGTAATGATGTTCTGCCAGACAAACTTCTTCACATCTTTTTCCTTGATTGACGCCAAGGCTTCTGCTTCCACCCACTTTGTGAAGTAGTCTGTTGCCGCAAGAAAGAACTTCCTGTTGCCTGGTGCTTGGAAGTGGACCTACTATGTCTAACCCCCACATTGTGAAAGGCCATGGGCTAGTTAATGGTAGTAGTTCTCTGGCAGGTTGGTGTATTTGGTGTGCAAACTTTTGACACTTTTCGCACTTTTTAACATACTTCTCTGCATCCGCTTGCATGTATGGCCACCAATATCCTTGCGAGATCGCTCTGTATGCCAATGATCTTCCTCCTTGATGGCTGCCACAAACACCCTCATGTATTTCAAACAGGAATGCTTCCACTTTGCTGGGGTGAACACACTTTAAGTAAGGTCCTGAGAACGACTTTTTGTATAATGCCAAGGATGGGGAGAGCCAAAATCGCTGTGACTTCGCTCTTATTCTGTTGGCATCTTTCTTCTCTTCTGGTAAGGTGCCGTCTTTCAGGAACAATATGATGGGATCCATCCAAGAAGGGCCTAATTCTGCGCAACATACCTCTTCTACCTCTGCGTCTTCAATGCTTGGTCTGGGCAGATAGTCAATTAGCAGTGGGTGAGGAATGGAGGTGTCTGCCATTGAGGCGAAGCCTGCTAGTTCGTCTGCTCTGCTGTTTTCCTCTCTGCCGATCTGTTCTATCCTCACCACTTCGAACTTTTTTATCTCTGTTCTGACCAATTCTTGGTACTTGGCCATTCTATCATCCTTTGCCTCGTAGTCGCCAGATATTTGGTTTACCACCAATTGGGAGTCGCTGTAAACCATTAGCTCGGTGGCCTTCATGTAGTATGCTGACTTGAGGCCTGCCAGAAGTGCTTCATACTCTGCTTCGTTGTTTGATGCTGGGAAGCCAAGGTTGATTGCTTGCTTAGGCCATCTGGCGAGATGAGGACTATGCCAAGTCCTGCGCCATGTCGGTTGGATGCTCCATCCACAAAGAGCTTCCACATTTCCCCTACAAACAACTTCCAGCATGTGGAGGGGTCGGATGATTCTGTGGGGTCTGGAATGTCGCTGGAGTTTCCTTCATAATCCATAGTTGCAGTCTGCCCCTTGTCTTCTGATGGTACCAAGTCGTTAGTTGTTGGTGTATTTGGTGGGTTTTGACTTGGTGTAGCAAGGTCTGCTTCTTCCTTGCCTTCTCTACTCTGTTCTGCCTTGGGCTCTGGCTGAGTAACCTGTACTAGGGGTTGCGCTATTCCGGCGTCAATCTCCATCCCTAGTTCGGTTGTGTCAGTCAAGTCGATTGGGCAGACTTTGTGGCTTCCAGGAGTGAACTCCGCGACGAAGTCTGCCAAAGATTGGGCCTTTACTGCGGTTCTAGGTTGGAACTTGATGTTATATTGTCCCAATTCTACTGCCCACTTCAGAATTCGCCCAGAAAAGTTCGCCCTTTCAAATAAAGCCTTGAGTGGGAAGGCTGTGAGAACAACTATGGTGTGGGCGTGAAAGTAATGCGACAACTTCCTTGAGGCCATCATTAAGGCCAAGGCCAGTTTCTCCAGTGGCAAATACCTCGTTTCGGCACCTAACAATGTCTTGCTGACATAGAAGATTGGAAGGTGCTGGATTCCTTCTGCTCGAACCAACACTGCACTTACCGCGTGCTGAGAGACTGCCAAGTAGAGGAAGAGTTCTTCTCCAGGTATTGGGTGACAAGTAGGGGTGGAGAAGACATGTATTCCTTCAAGCTCTCCAGAGCTCGGTCTCGCATTCTTCGTCCCACTCAAACTTAGCTTTTAATGACTGAAAGAATGGACGCAATCTGTCTGAGGACCGGCTGATGAATCGGTTAAGTGCTGCTGCCATGCCGGTGAGATGCTGCACTTCTTTCACTGAGTTAGCCTCTTTCTAACTCCTGAATTGCTTTGATTTGGGAGGGGTCTGCCTCAATACCCCGGTGGTTACCAGGAAACCCAAAAACTTGCCAGACCCTACACCGAATGCGCACTTAGAAGCGTTAAGGCGCAGCTTGTGTTTCTTCAGGATCTGGAACATCTCGCCTAGGTCCTTTAGATGGTCATCCGCATCCTTTCTTTTAACCACCATGTCGTCGATGTAAGCCTCCATTGTTCTGCCTAACAATGGCTCGAACATCTTTGTGACCATTCTCTGGAATGTCGCCCCTGCGTTCTTTAGGCCAAAGGGCATGACCTTGTAGCAGTATAGTCCTCTTGGAGTGGTGAAGGATGTTACTTCCTGATCAGGTTCGTGCATGGCTATCTGATGGTAGCCTCTGTATGCGTCAAGGAAGTTAAGCCTGCTGTGCCCAGCTGTGAGGTCCACCAATTGATCTATCCTTGGTAAGGGGAAACTGTCCTTCGGACATGCTTTGTTGACCGTCTTGTAATCGACGCAGACACGCCACTTGCCATTCTTTTTTGGCACCACGACTGTGTTAGAGATCCACTTGGGGTAATGTACCTCTCTGATTGCTCCTGCCTCCAGTAGGTTACCCACTTCTTCTGCCACTATCTCGGCGTGGTGGAGCGCTGATCTGCGTGTGCGTTGAATGACGGTCTGGCAGATGAGTGGACATTGAGTTGGTGGCAGATGAGGTTTGGATCAATGCCTGGCATGTCGTAAGGCGTCCAGGCAAACACTTCGATGTTGGAGGTCAGGAATTCCATAACGTCCAACCTCTCAGCGCCTGGATAACGACGAACCAAGCAAGAAGAACTTATCCGGGTTCTTTTCGTCGATTCTTACCTCCACCAAGTCTTCCACCGCTTTCTGATCAGCCGCTTTGCCAACCTCTGCAAACAGTTCATTACTTTTAGGTTCTTCAACCGAATGAACATATCCTTTGGCAGCGCGGCTGCCATTCGTTGTGACGAAGCATTGTTTGGACATAATCTGGTCCCCATATACTTCTTCAATTATTCCGGTGTCGTTGGGAAACCGCATCACTTGGTGGTAGGAGGATGCCACCGAGCGCATGGCATGCAGCCATGTTCTGCCCAAGATAACGTTGTAGGTGGAGGGGACCTTTATCACCCAAAACTCCACTTGTTTCGTCCACTCCCTGCTTGACTGGGAGGATAATTTTGCCGACGGACCACTTCTGGCATGGAGTTGAATCCGATAATGGGGGGATACGGCAGGCGCCAAGTCTTTATCCTGCAACTTTAGTTGCTTGAAGGTTTCATAATACATGATTTCACAGGAACTACCTTGGTCGATTAGAATCCGCTTGACGTCAAAATCCTTGACTCGAAGAGTGACGACCAAGGCATCGTTGTGAGGGCAATAAATCCTTGCCAAGTCTTTATCTGAGAAGGACATGACATTTGTGGCCTCTATCTTCCCCTTTTTGGCGACTGGTTGGACACTTAGTACTTCTCTGAAGTGCTCAGCCTTTTTGATTGAACCTCTGAGCTCACATACGCGCTCAGGCTCAAAGACTCCATGTATTACGTTGATGACGCCTTGAGGTGGGGCGTCATTTGGCATTCCATTGGGGATATTCTGGTCCTGGGGGCTGGCTGTGCCCCTCCTTCTATGTATTTGTCCAGGTGACCTGCCGCCACTAATTCTTTTCAATGCTGCCTCAATGGCGTGCAATTCTCAGTGCGGTGCCCCTTTTCTTTATGGAAGGTGCACCTCGATCTGTCATCGTAGTCCTTCTGAGCTTCGCCTAACTTAGCTGGCCACTTGACGAAAGGCTCGTCTCGAATTTCGCTAAGTATACGGTAGATCGGTTTCTTGAAGACCGTGGTGATGGCAGTGCGGACTCTCAGCCATCTTTTGTCTTGGTCCTCACCATTGTCTCTTTTGCCACGTCCGTTTCTGTTCGGACGGTCTACTGCGTTGACCTTTGCTGAGGCCTTCTTCTCTGGTGCTGCGGCCGCGCCAGATTTTGCTTTGGCACGAGCGCCATCCTCTTCTACCCTGATGTGCTGATGCACTCTCTCCATCAGGGCCTCCATGGTGAGGGGTGGCGTCATGGTGATAGAGTCCCTCAGTCTGTTCCCGACTGGGAGGCCTCTTTATATTGCGCAATGGCGAGATTGGTTGGGCAATCCCCAATCTGGTTGAATGTCTCCCAGTAGCGACCGTTGTATGACCTCAAGGTCTCCTTATCACCCATGTCGATGGAGTAATTGGTCGATCTCCACTGGGGTTTTCGTGTTTGTTCTGAATCGCGTTACAAACGCCTCCGCTAGTTGCGCCCAGGAGGCTATGCTGCCCTCTGGAAGCTTCTCAAACCAAGTCAAGCCTAGGTCGCCAAGGCTTGAAGGGAATAGGATGCACATCAAGGCTTCATTCCGCCGGTATACAGCCATGACCTGGCGAAAGTGGCTTAAGTGTGAGTAGGGGTCCGTCTTCCCCTCATACGTTGTGAATTTGGGTTGTAGGAAGCCTGACGGTAGGGGCGCATTCTCTATTGCTGGGACGAATGGTGAGGTCTGCAGCCTTGCCAATGCCTTGTCCGCAGGTTCGTAGGCCGGGCGCGGTATTGGCATTCCAACCTCGACGCTTCCATGCGTCCGAGGAGCCAACCGCTATAAGGCAGAAACTCTGTGTGGATCGCGCGCCCTAGCGTCCTCCTTCCACCGTGCTTTCTCTTCTAGTACGGTGCGCAGGTCGGACGATCTGGGCAACTCTGTCTACCTAGACCTTGTCTGGTGTGTATGTGAGGGCCAGTATGTGCTTCCCCCGTGTGTGACCTTTCAGACCTCGCCTCTCAACCTGGAGTGACGAGTTCTGGAAGATCTGGATTGCGTGTCGCCTGTCCTGAGGCTCTTGTTCTCTGCTTGAGAGGGCGTAGTACTCTGACTACGACTTCCGAGTGGCGAGGGGGCGTCTTGCTTGTGCGCCCTCTCCTGTCGCCACTTCTTTCCTTTCACCTGGCGCTTTAGAGATTCCATGTCCGCTGCCATCCTACGGATCAGTTCGTCTTGTTCCTTGACGCGATCCTCCAAAGCTTGAGGATCAATTCTGCGTCTTTGTCTTTCTGGGCTTTGCGAACGAGAGGGATGAGGGCTGTTATTCCGCCTTCGTCCC
>JAPPVO010002774.1:0-27276 GCA_030407325.1 Camellia japonica | reverse complement strand
TTTAAAAATATATATATATATAATCACTAAAAACAAAAACAAGCCAACTCCCAAAAAAAAATCATTGCAAAGCCACTACTGACCAGCAAGCCCAAGGAATTCTGTAATGGGTAGCCCTAAATGTCAATCAATAGTGCTGGTTGCCAAGGCAGAGTACAAGCAGTCGATGCTTCAGTGAGTTGTACTCAGCACTTGTAACAGCCACCATCAATCTGTTGTGTTGTATCTGCTGTGGAGATAGGGTTGTCCATTCGGTATTGTCAGCACCGTTCTATTGTGTCGTAATGCAACAAAATGCAAAAAACACATTAACAAATACCAGTGGTGCACACACGCAACCACTTTCATACATATTTAAAAGATCAATCAACAATAGTTAACAACCACATGTATAGAACAAATCCCCACTTATAAATAAAATAGGAACATTTAACCCACAAGAGGTCCAGAAGTTTATTAGTTCCTTTGTCATGCCAAGCTCTAGTGCATACCTACTAGCTGAGTGAACCAAATATCGTCATGCCCTAAGAAACACTGACACTTCTACGAAGGTGGTGTGTCGTGTCGGACACATCCAAACATTGTCAAGTATTTAAACCATGCAAGATTCTAAATACTACTCAGACGCTCAATCATTAGGCTAACTAGTAAAATATTGGCAATAGTTACAAGGTTGTCATGGACGTTACGAGAGAAAATACCATGTTTATTGGCTGAATTAGCCCACAATTGAATAAAAAACAAAAAAAAACAAACTATCCGATTGAATAGGTAGAAGTACATACAGCAATATCTATTTATTCATGCAACAGACGGTATTAGACTTACCATATATAGAGTAAACCATCTGTTTCTTGTTTCTGAACTCTACCCAGGAGCTCAACCTGTAAAAATCCACCGACGCAAAGAACCGGTTCTGGCAGCACAAACTTCTGCAAGCGATTTTCCTGTTTGCAGGAAAGTCATTTAAGCATTTAACTATTCTAAGATGAATATACGATTATTTGACCAGCGGGGAAAAAAAGGAGCATAAGAACAGAACAATTTGATATTCTGAGAGATGATCAAGAAGACATCACACGGAAAGATATAAATTGCAATAAGTAGTCTAAAGGATATATATATACTGACATCTCACCGTTCCATCAATAAGGAAAACATGAGACATTTGTAGGTTAAAAAACTCACCTGAGCCATTCGAAACTCTTGTGAAGTGTATGTCCATATGAACCTGTCATCAGCAGGAAGCTGCAATGGCAAAACCTTGAGATCTTTCTCTAAATCCTTCCGGGATTTGAGATAACCGATTCGAAATCGAAAAGATTTCGCTGAGTATATCGGAAGGCCTGCCTGAAAATAAGCTGGAAAGGGAAAAAAAAAGATTTAACCTTTAATCAAAGGTATCTAGGCAGTATGAAATAAGGCTATGTTTGTTTGCGCAGACATGATCTTGAGATTGGATTACTAATCCAACAAAATATATAATCACCCGGACATGCCCCATATGGGAGACTAAGGAGAGGTTTGGACAAATTGGCTAAAATAGAAAATTAATAGGATTCTGTCAATCCCTCCTCACAATTCTGGGCCAATCCATACATACGATTGGCAACATAATCCGAAGAGATTGATAATCCCAGAACTAACAGTCCTAAGAATGTTAATCCCCAAATAATGCAATCTGCCCAAACAAGCATGGCCTAAATGGAAGAGTACAGAGTATTTATAGAGCTAGCAAAGCAATAACCTTGGAATGGTTGTACACTGATTTCAGTAATAACACAAAGATTGGAAATTAGTTTATATATTAGCGTCTCAGGCACTGCAGGATCCTTCTGTCCTTTACTCGACCAATACGAGGCTCTCCTTAGAACTCTGTCCCTTGGATTTAGAGTATTACGAATGCTTTCTTCTGGATAGTTATCAGTGCTGGAAGCACTAACGGCCTCTGCTATGCAATCAGCCGGAGTGAATGTTTTAAGAGCTCGAGCTAGGAACCCGTAAGCCCTATGTTCCCTCAGAAGAGCTTTAGATTCAGCAGAATTGCTAGATTCAATACCAACAGATTTCCTTTTCTTTCTTCCGCAGCTCGTTTCAGAGACACGAACTACATTTGATAATTGAGGCAACAATCTCAAGCAAAGTTGCTTACAAAGTCTATGTGTAATTACTGCAGAACAACAAAATTCCTCAGTATCTTTCAGCAATATCTAATGTTTCGAACCAATAAGACCCGAACAGCAGAAACCTTCAACCATATCATAATTAGAAGTTTTAAGAAAGAGCAAATGCATGGTTATTATTTCAATCTCTAAAATTCCATCAAAAAGGGACAGAGCATGCTATGAACAATGTAGTTTAGTAATCAAAAGTAACAACCATGCAAACCTGTAAAACAAAATACCACAAACATGATGCTATGAGAGGAGAGACGAATGCAACGGGGAAAGACAAAATCATTCATTAATTTACAGGCTTGGGACCCACTAAGACACTATGAAACAGGATCAAACTAGAGAAACTATGCATTTTTTTTTCTTTAATATTTTTTTCCATTTGAGAGGGGTTTCTTCATTTTCATTTTCACTATATTTGGGCGACGGGAAAGCTACGAAAAATGAAAATATAAAGAAATTTAAAAAGGTCACAGGAGAAGGCATTGTGAGGGAAAAACTGAACTATAATTTTGACAAAAGATAAGACCTTACATAAATCTGATGGTTGAGAAAGAATTTGTGTAGTATATACTATCTTCCCTTTTTCTTTTCGTTTCTTTTTTTGGGTACATACAAGAAGTATCTACTTTCTAACAAATCTAAATTGACAAGTACCAAATTGTATTGTATAACTAAAATATAAAAGAAAAAGGAGGAAGGATCTTTATGGCTCTTCCATAGCTAAGTTTCTAATAAAATTCCTCATACACATTATTAATCTTGTGTGTCAAAGATTAAAATTCGATCAAATCATATCAAATGTGCAAGTCAAAGATTAAAACTGTCTCTCCTATCACACAGTTTGAACTTATTTCATCTGAGACATCTGATCAATATGTGAGCCCATTTCCAAGTACTTTCTTCCTACTTTTTACCAGTAGGTCCTTATCGTGAGAGAAAGATGCTAACACACATTAAGTTTTTGGTTCCTAAATGGACCAATCAAAAGAGAGGTTGTGATAAGAACCCTGAGCTCGACTTCATAGTAGACCTTATTAGGAAATGAAACCTATTCATCTATTGTAAACTTCACAATTGGAAAATGTATCTAATCCTCAATTGCCTACTTTCCAAAAAAAAACAAAAAACTCATTAACCACCACTACATTTCTGGCCCAAACATTTTCAATTTAAAAGGTGGAATAGAAAAGGAAATCACAAAAATGACACAATTATATGGTTAAAATCTTCAAGATGAATCACAACATACCATTTATCTCCTTTGAACATTAGTCCAGTGCTTATGCCTTCTTGAATCCCTTCAAATCCGACCAAATCCCTCATCTTTCTTAGAAATCATTCAATATAAGTTTTTCTGTCTTTGTTTTCTTTTTCTTCCTTCTCTTTTCATATTCTACTTCACTTTCTTTCAAACAATTTTAATTTTTTTCCCCTCTAGATTTCTCTAATCTCTCATCAACTCATAAAGTCTCTTTCTATACAAGAACTAGTCATTGAATTGAGTTTTTCTTTCTTGATCTAAGTATGTTCCAACACCCACCCAATAGATTTAACCTACGGACAGCGGTTCTAGGAATCCGCAAGGGGGTAGACAGGCTTGAGTGTTTGGGATGTTGTTCCGATCAATGCATGTATGTATTGATATACATTCATATACAAAAGTACGTAAAATATATGCATGCATGTGCATGTATTATGTGTAATTACTACCAACCACCAATATTTCACACCAACTTTTTACATGGACTGCTGTGACATTTCTATATAAATTATATATTTTTTGTTCTGATATTTCAACAGATGTGAAATATGTATAATAAATTAAGACTTATTTATTTTGATGATTTTATGTTTTAATTTATTTGAAAGAGAAAAATAGAATCAAAATTTATTTGTCCTATTATTTCTTACCTAAAACTTTTATCCTAAATGTTGTTAGAATGTATTTAATATTTGATTAAATTAGAGATTCAAGCAGGCCAAAACAAAGGTTCAAACAGCCCAGCACAGCAGGTCAAAAGGTTCAAATAGCCCAGCACAGCACAGCAGCAGGCCAAAAGGTTCAAGTGGAAGATATTCAAATTAGTAATGATGGAGTGGAAGATATTCAAATTAGTAATGATGGAGTAGAAGCTATTCAAATGAATACAACGGCTATAAACGGCTATAAATTCAAATGAATACAACGGTTATAAACGACTATAAGTTTCATTATAGATACCAAAGCCTCTAATGTAAACAAGTTATAAAAAAAAAAAAATCAGAAAATATTCTTTGATCTATAATCACTCACATCTATTCTCTGAAAAATTCTCTGAGAAGTGTTCTTCAATTTTTGTTTACATCCTCTCTCAGAAATTATACACTGAGCCTTATAGCATTAAACCCATCTTTCCTGTGTGAGATTTACAGAAAAATCAAAACTTCATTTTATATATCTATCTTTGAGAAATAATTCTTGTAGCTTTCTGTGAAAGCAAAAACACATTCTTTTCAATCTTGTAAGAATGTAATACACTCAACTGTTCGTGACTTAGAAAGTCTCTGTAAAATCCGTAGAGGATTGCTCCATTTGTAAAGAGGTTGCTAGCACCCCGTAAAGCTAGAGCATAGTGAAAAATCTCAAGTGAAACTTGAGGAGTAGACGTAGGCCAAGTTGAAGCCGAACCACTATAAATTTGTTTGCCTCTCTCTTCCTTATCTCTTTATTTTATTTAAATTGTTGTAGCTATATTTCACATTTTCACTGTGCTAAAATCATTAACTGTCATAGTTGTTAGAACACTTGTTTTAATTATTTTTATTTCATTAACTATATTTATCTATTGTGCTAGTCATAATTTTTATTAGGGTATTATTAATTTTTCATTGTAAAAATCTAATTCACTCCCCTCTTAGGTTGTGTTTTGGGTAACAGAATGCATACACATATGTGCGCAAGATTCCACTCAAGCTTCACATCATAGTGATAGGTAAGTTTTGGATTTGTATGAATTTTTAGATATTCAACAGTGAAGTCTTCTCATATTCATTATCTTGAGCATGATCTTCAAAGGACCATAGCAGATGGATTTTTTTTTCCTTTCAACTCAAATAACATTATTGTTACTCCATTTAAACTTGATAATGATGGACAAAGTTCTATTTTTTTTTTTTTTATAGAATTTCTAAGATAATGTTAGTATCACTGGAAATTGTTGAGAGTTAATTCTGTATTCTAAATTTCCAGGATCATGTTAGGATGTGGATATGGGTGTGCTTATTCGCAAACTTGAAGCAATTCATGGTAATCAGGATTTGGGATACATTTGAACGGAAACGGAGAAAAAAATATCTCAGAACAACACAACTATGACGTACTCTATCAACAAAGATTGAGGAGGCGAACCAAGCATAAGTAACTATACCAACAGGCACCACTCATGTGAATTCCATAATCTAAATTTCTGGATATTCTCATTTGCTTCACCCTTGGTTAGGATAAGCATGTGCACATGTCGTTGTACTTGGAACAAATTTGTGGTATTTATGATAATAAGAATGGAAATTGAGAAAATACTGCATATGGCACAACTACAAAGCACTCTATCAACAGCAAAAATGATGAGGTAGAAACAAGAATAAATAAGATACCATGCCAGGTCTAGTGAACTGATACAAAATTGATTAACAAAACAACCTAAACGAGCAGCCATTATTATGCTCAAAATCAAAAATGGAAACACAAGTCAGAAAAAAAACAAATATATGGATGCTACCATTATAACCGAAATATACGACATAATAATTAGACCGTTGCACCCACTAAATTGGTGCCAAAAGCGTGACACAGCACTGGCGCGGATGAGATCAGCTGGATCATCTAGAGACATGAGAACCACCATCAACATGTCAAATTGAAGCTTTTGCAATAAATCAAGACGAGGCGCCATCTACAGTGACCAGTCAGAATCAAAATTAAAAGTACAAACACAGCAAACTTTTGAAACTTCCAAAAAGATTTTAACATTGTCATTTCAAAATTAAAACAAACATAGAAGAAACACACAACAGAAAATCCAGAGAAATAGGCATATATCAATATCAAAATCAAAATCACAGACCAAACAGAATTAGATGAGTCTGATGGCAATCTAAATACATGTCATTGAACTGGACATAAACTACAATTCCCCAAGAAAACCAGTACAACAGATTAAAATTCAAACCAAATTCATACAAATTGATTCAATAAATTTGGCATATAGTCCATTTTAATCACCAAAATTTGATCTTCTACATAAATAAAAAGCAAAAAAAGAAAAAAAAATAGAACTTGTAATCGAATTCCAGAAATAAAATTCAGCTACAGCACCAAAAAGTTAAAAACTATCAAAATTCAGCAATTGAATGAGCAATTGAACACATATACAACAACATTTTAAAAAACCCAATAAGAAAAAAAGGCAAAAAAGTGAAAAGAAGAGAGAAACAGAGAAAGATTTGAGTAAAACTTAAAAAGGGGACCACTTTGATACCTCTGATGTTGAAGAAGAAAGTGGGTCTGAAGCAAAACGCCGAACAAGAACCCTAGAGACAAAAACAATTCATCATTTATATATATATATATAGAGAGAGAGAGAGAGAGAGAGAGAGAGAGAGAGAGAGGGGTTTTGGAGTGACAGGCGGCGATCAAAGACAACCCACCTGTAAGTTGGTCCGGAAGTCGCATAGATTGAGAGAACACAACACAACACAACACAACACACTGATGACTACACAACCAGACAATTTGATTTTTATTTTTTGGGGAAATTTTATATATTTTTGAGATTGGGATCGGTAACGTACAATCGGATCAGAATGGACAGAGCTGTGTGCTAAGGTGTCGACGCTCTCACGTGTGCTCTTCTTCTCAACTCAACAACCACCAACACGTACACGTTGGAGATTATAGTACTTTTTAGCTTTTATTAATGGGTCAGATTTTTCTTCCGTCCTTGGTTGGATTGAAGTGTATTGTTGAATCTGTGAACATCATGAATTTTATTTTGATAATTTTAATTATTTAATATGTAAAATTTATTGTTTATTTTACTTTTATAAAAATTATGTTTATCGGATATTGACAACTACTTGATCAGATCAGATTTTTGTCAATGGTAAATATAATTTTTAAAATAAATTATTGACAAAAATATAAACTGATCAAATAGCTATTGATATCCGATCAATGTGATTTTTCACAGAGATAAATTACTCGATGAGCTTTACACAATGAATGGTTTAGATTATCGAAATAGGACACATGGTGAGCCCCACAGATCTAACAGCACCGTCCAATGTGGACTGGAGATAAGCCTAGCCCTTTACTAATATACTAGTTCACACAGACCTGTGCAAGACACGAGCTATTATTACAGTATATTAAATTTTATATTTTGATAATTTTTTTAAATTAAAATATTGTTCTATGAAATTGAATAGAATAAATCATTAGATTTATAATAACATTATGTGGTATGTTATGTATTATTTTTGATTTGTTATACAATTAATGATATCGACTCCAATTTTATTACCATATAATTTTGAGCGAATTTATGAGTCTTTAACATTTCTTCTGAATTTATAAGAAAAAATTATGGTGTGTAATTTTTCTCAACAGATAAATATAAAACAAATACTAAGATAATTCTTCAATCTTAAAAAAAACTACTAAGATTATTCACTGAACTAATAAAGAAGCAAAAGAATATATATATTATATATATATATAAATAACTAATTCTATTAATACATAAACCATACTCGCATAACGAATAACCAATTTTATTAATAAGTAAATCATTAAGTAAATTAACAATTTGTAATGATATGAAAAATAATTGAAAAAATTACTTATAAATCCTATTTAGGGAAATGTTAGTCCATTTAGTCCTATATTTTTTTTATAAACCAATTAGTCCTTTTTATTTGTAGTATATATTATTGATTTAATTTGTAATATTAGAGTTTACTTGTTTGCCATTGTTTGAGATTTGGTTTTGATTTTTTTTGGGATTTGGATGTATGTGGCTAAGATATGGTTTAACATTTCTATTTTTTTAGGGATTTCATGGAGTGATTGTAGGGATTGTTGATGTTACTTACTTGGTATTACATTATTGATGTTATCCTCCCATTGGCCCCCAACAATACTAACATTGCAAGAGATCCAAACAATCATAACAACATTAAATAAAAACAATGCATCGGTTACATTATATAAATGCACAACATCACATTTGCAATCATTGATAACCCCCACACCCGCGAAAATAATAACATTACACGAGACCTAACCAATCATACAAACATCAATGCGTCTGTCACATTACGTACATGCACAACATCACATTTAGTGTCACTGGTAACCCCCAAAACCGCGATGTTAACAACATCACCTAAAACCCCATATTACGCACCATTTAAACAACAACCCATTTCGAGTATCGACCTTGATGTCGTATTGTTCCACAAATAACCAAAGTAACATCGAAGACACCCATATTTATTGTCATCGCACCAGTACACGATCAACGCTACCGCCGACGGATTAATGTGAGATCGCCAATGTTACGTCGACAACATTAATCTCACTCCTAAATGTCCCAGTGCTCATCCCACTTCACATTTGTAAATTTGCTAGAAGGGGTTTTTAGATTTTCTAGGGTTTTGAAGGGGTTCTGTAATGTTATTTGGGAAATAAAGAATGTTAGGTGCAACATTGCCAAATCCAGCGTTCAACTCACACAAAATAAGGATCAACACTGCAACATCCACAAGGAAATGTTGAAGTTTCAATTTTTGAGCTTTCATTTTGTTCACAATGGAAGGAAAAGGAAAAAATTGCTATAGTATGTTTTTGGGCGTTTTGGTAACTACAATATCACCTAAATATCCAATTTACCCCTCCAAACAGCCAACCCACCCGTTACATTCGTGGGCTTAAGTGTAAATAATATTGACTTGACCTTTCAATCTACAAAATAAATTGCATGACTATATGATTCAAACTGTCTAAACTTAGGATTTATTAGTGTTTTTCCCAAAATATTTTTCAGTTGATCATTTTGTTAATAAATAAATCATTAAGTTAATTAATAGTTTTTAATGATATAAGAAATATTTTTCAATAAACAATTTTGATAATTTATTATTGCATAGGAGAATTGGTTTTTTCCCCCCCTCAATATTGTGTTAAATGAAAATTTATAACAAATGGTAGCCGTAATTGCTAGTATTATAGGAGTCGTTCTTATTTTAAACAAGCCTTATGGATGTATTTGTAATTTGTTAAAAAATAAAAGATTTATGTTTTATAATTGACCAAGAATATTTGCGTAATTACGAAAAAACTTGTTTCATGATTGACCAAGAATATTCGTGTAATTACGAAAAAAACCTATTACATAATTGACTAAGAATATTTGCATAATGACGAAAAAAACCTTTACTTAACATATAGGCCACTATTAGTAAATTATTCAAAATGAAGGGTAGAATTGGAAAGAAAATACGAACCTCAGGCAACTAAGCGCACGGGCTATTATTGCAGTATATTTAAATTTTGCATTTTGATAATTTTTGGGTGTGTTATTTTACATTATTGGCTTATTTAACTTATTTTACCTTTTTTATACTTTTTTAATCCCAACTCACTGGCCAAATGAAGACTTAGCCATATTGACAAGAATTTTTTTTTTTTTTATGATTTGTTTGTAGCCTGTTAATATAATTACAAAATCTTTTGGGTTAACTACATCTGTAATTATATATATATATATATATTATGTTATTTTAGTCTTTATAATTTTAAATAGTTTAATTATGATTATGAACTTTTAATTTTGTGTTAATAAATAAAGTATTAAGTCAATTAACAGTTTTTAATAATATGAGAAATATTTTGCAATGAACAATTTTGATAATTTATTATTGCATAGGAGAGTAATTTTTTTTTCTTCTAATTATTGTGTTAAATTAAAATTTGTAATAAACGATAGTTATAATTTGCAGTATTATATAACTAATTCATATTTTTAAAAAAATAATTGGAATATTTGTAATTTGTTAAAAAATAAAAGATTTATTTTTCACAATTAACCAAGAATGTTTGTGTATTTATGAAAAAATCTTCACTCAAATTAATACACTATTAGTAAATTATACAAAATAAAAAAGCAAAATAGGCAACTCAAGACAAACATTCTCAACCAAAGCAACCAAAATTTTTTCAAAAGGCTTCTATTCAAATTGTTTCATCAATAAAACTAAAAGGCAAAATAGTAATTTCAAAACAAGCTGAGGGCAACATCGGGAAAAAAATGACAAGCCATGAGCAACAAAGCAACACTTATATATATAGATATATGTAGAAAAGCAAAAGGGTGGTGTGATTTCATAAAGATAAAAAAGATAAAAGTGTTTTATCTCAAACAAAATATTAATTTTTTGACTAAAATCTATACTATATATTAAGAAAATTTTATTTTTTAATAGCAGACTTGTGAAAACATAAAATCCTCATAATATTTTTTTTAGAATTCTTATTTTTTTAAATAAATAAAAAATTTCTATTGGCTAATTTTTATTGAATCATTAAAAAAATCTTATTATGCCTTGATTTATATATTTCAAAAAGAAAATTCATTAATCCATTTATAAATTTAAATTTATAAATTTGAAATAGAAAGTTAACTAATCAATTTTAAAATTTAAAAAAATTCTTCTAGCTTTTATTGAATCATTTAAAAAAATCTTATTATGTCCTAATTTACACATTTCAAAAATAAAATTAATTAATTCATTTAAAAATTTAAATTTAGAAATTTGAAAAGGATCAGTTTTAAAATTTAGATTTTTGTACCACTAAAATACACTACAAGAAAAGTAGACTTAAAAGACGGAAGCATTTGCGATGACACACTTGTCGTCTCAAAAAGTGACTTTTTGCGATGGTACAACTTGCGGTTGCGAAAAATGTGAATTTTTGTGACAGCACAATTTGTTGTTACGGAAAAATAGAGTATTTGCAACGGCAGAAAATGTTGTCACAAAAAAATGAGAGTATTTGCGATGGCAGAAATTGTTGTCGTGAAAAAATAGAGTTTTTACGACGGCACCAGCTGCAATCGCAAAGTGAGCTTTTGTGACTGTAATAGGTACAGTTGCAAAAAAAAAAAAAAATTTGTGGCTTTGAGACGGCTTCATATATATACAGTCACAAAATGGTTTGAATAAATACAACGGTATTTTTCTGTCGCAAAAAAATTTTAAAAAAACGACGCTGTCTTACTCTTTTGATATAACATTTCTCTTTTCATCCATTTTTTCATCTTCTTGTCTCTCTATCTCTATCTGTGTCTCTTTCTCTCACTTATCATTCTTCTCTGTTTGTCTGTCTGTCTCACTTTCTCTTTCCCTCTGTGTCTCTTGTTCATCTCTCTTCTCTCTCTTTTTATATGTCTCTCTCTCGTTCATCTCTTTTTACTCACTCACTCACTCACTCTCTCTCTCTTCTCTCTGTGTGTGTTCATCTCTCTCTCTCTGTGTGTTTATCTCTCGTTCATCTCTTGTTTTTCTCTGTTTTCTGTCTCTGTCTCTCTATCTCTTTCTCTTTCTGTCTCTGTCTCTCTCACTTATCACTCTTCTCTCTTTCTTTCTCTCTTTGTCTGCCTGTCTGTTTGTCTGTCTCTTTCCCTCACTGTGTTTGCCTTGCTTACTCTCTCTCTCCTCTTCTCTATTTACCGAGCTCCCTCTCGATTTATTGATCCATTATAAGAAAATGCACTTTTAGCGACCACTTTGTCTTTCTCTCGCCACTACTCCACTACCGTTGTCACTCCACCACTACCATCACTACTACAACCACCTATCTTCCATCACCGCCATCACCACTTTACCATTGTCGCCACTAACTCTCTTCCACCACCACTGCCACCGCCGCTACTGCATCACCACCACTGCCACCATCACTTCTCCACTACCTCTACCACCACCACCAATACCACTGCCCCACCACTACTGCCTTACTTTACCACTATCATTGCCGCCACTCCACTTCCACCTCGATTTCGTTTAGTTTCAGTTTTCGAAAACTATTTTTGAAGTTTCAATCCTTATTTTTTTAATTTTTAGTGAACTTTTTAATATTTTAATTATTTTTTAATTGATTAAAATATACTTTAATTGATTAAAATATTGAAAAATTTCACTAAAAATAAAAAAATAATAATTAAAAATTCAAAAATTGAAACAAATTTTTAATACAAAACCTATTTTGACTCGTTCAGACCTTCCCGTTTGCCACGTCTGCACCAAAAAAAAAAAAAAAAAAACTAACTAATTATTCCCAAAATTCCCCCCAAAATTTTCCTCTTTTTCCTTCTTCTTAGTCGCGTTCATCTTCTCTCTCTCTCTCTCTCTCTCTCTCTCTTCACACACAACACACACACTCAATCGTTTTGTATTTTTTTCCTCTGATTTTCCGCCTCGTTTCCTCTCTCTCATTTGTTGCATAACCCTAACCCAACCCGTCTTTGAGAGAGACGCGAAGACGAAATGACGTGGAGACGAAGGCGATGTGACTCCGGCAGCTAGGCAATGGGAGGCGACAGCGAGGCAAGGGAAGGCAGCGACCGACGAGGTCCCTTTCGTCTTCATTTTGATTTGTTACTGATATATATGATTTCTTGCCATGGTTTGATTTGTTAAATGGGTTTGATAACTGCTTTGATTTATTGAGTTTTATGGGTTTGATGATTTAGGGTTTGTTGGATTTTTTTTTTCATCATCATTCTCATTTGTTCCTATTATATATATATGATTTCCTAGGTAAAAATTGTTGTTGATTTCTTAGGTTTGATGTTGATTTCGGAAATGGATTTGATAAGTGGAAAAGAAGAATGAAATGGTTTTGATGATGTTTATTCTATCTAAAAAAATTTAATTTCTTGAATCTAAAATTAGAGAACCCTTAAGGGAACTCCAGGTTCTTAAGGGGTCTTACACAATGGCGTTTTGAGGTTTGTTATGTATTTTTGGTAGATTATATTTGTTTCTTGGTATTTCTTTCTCATTAGTTAATTTTATTTTTTTTTCATTTTTATTCTACAATTTGGCTTACAATTTGAGCTAAAAATTAATTTGATTGATCATATTCTGTGCTGAGGTCTTTGGGATTCTGTGCTTAATATTAGGAGTTTTTTCGTCTTGTTTATTTTAAGGTAGTACACTATTTTCTTGTATTGTTATTTTGTTACTGTTTGTTTAGAGGGGAAATGGTATTAATTTTTTTCACTATGTTTGTTGGTCATTTTTAATTGTTCTTTGTTTTTTTGTTTTTGCCTTTTTGTTTTCTTCTCGTTTTTATGCTTTTTCCCTTTTGATGTGCTTTTATCTTATCTGCTTGTAGAATCTTATAGCAACAGGGCTATGTAACCACCTTGTTCTCTGCAGGCAAAGAATATTTTAGTTGTTATGTTATTATTTGGCTTTATATTTTGGTAGTTCAACATTATTAGTCTTATTTTGTTCTTAGTTAGTTAATTTTAAATTTTAAGTTGTTATGGGATAGTTTTTAAATTTTTCATTATGTGTACATACTTAGTTAGTTAATTTTTCATTATGTGTACATACTTATAATTGTTCTCTGCACATTCTTCTTTTTCAATTCAGATGTTAAATTAAAAAAATTGTTGCTACTTTTTGCTTGTCCTTATAGAACATGTCTTCCAAATTTCATTCAATGATGACAGGTTGTGTGTTTGAAAAGTGGTTTTGGAATTTAGGAGCTCACATTTTAGAACTAGCAGTTTATCTCTGCTTTTGAGCATGAGCTAGCTGACAGAAAGTTTGTAGTCTTTGTTCTTTTTGGGTGTTTACTTCCATGAATTCCTATCTATGTTAATTAAAAGTTTCATTTTTTGTCTTTTTTTTCCCACTTATGGTTGACCTTTACCATGTTGTCAATTTGTCTGTTTTGTTTGCTTTTTTGGTATCTTCTACTTTCATGTATTTGTATTTCTTTGCTTTAAGCCTATGTTTGGTGCATGTAGCACCACTGGCTACTAATGTTGCTTGTTTGAAGCAAGGTACTACTTGTCATTTGGTTACTATGCATTTTCTACTGCTGTAGTTCTATGCTACAAAAGAGAGATTATTTTGCTTTGTTTGGATGCTGGGAGGGTTATCTTATGCTGGGAGTGAAAAATCGCTTGGTTATTTTGTTACACTTATTTTTTAGTATTACCGATTATGTTTATCTCTGCGATATATTGAAATTTAGAGACAAATTCTCTTGCAATTCTCTTGTAGCAGTGAGAGAAGTGGTTGCTATTCCTGATAAGTTGGCAGTAAAGAGAAATGCAAAAAAAATGGTTATTGTTGAAGAGGAAGGAAGCACAAGTCCACTTCCTAAAAGGGTATGATTCAAATTGTTTTATTTTAATATCTAGCATTAGCTTTTCTTTTTTACCTTATCTTACTCTATTTAATTTATACTTGCTGATATTTTTTCCTTTAATTTGGCTTATTTATATATCTTATTTTAGTGCACTACCTGCATCTTTCTGCTACAATGAGAGAATTTTAGCATAGCCCTCTTTATCGGTTCACATACTAACTTCTCATCAGGAATAATGACATTGAAATCACCTTATTGTTATCCCGGGCAATTCCAACTTGCCTTCACTACTGACAACTTAGCCCACATAAGTCTTCTATTTTCCTCATCTTGGTGTTCAAAAACACCTGAAAAGGTCCACTAAGAGCCATCCTTTATGCTTCTAAACAAATAAGAAACAGACATCCTCCTTGATCAAACCCATGTCCCACAACATTAGAATACCACCTGCAGTCTCCACTGCCCCAAGGAAAGCTCAGTCCTGTTGATCAACTTTTTTGATGGTCTATTGCTTGTTCATTTAGTTATGAGAACACATACATGGCTTTACATAATGGTGCAATGCTGAGGGAATACATATGCCATCAGGATGTTGCAAGGTGAGCCAAATGAATAATGTTGCTCCTTTTTATGTTGTGTACAAAGAGCCAAATATTCAAAATAAATAAAAAGCAAACATTAGTGAGTCATGTATATACTTCATTGTTGTGATTGGTTACTGGTTAGAATTGGAAAAAATTTCCTACATGAGGGATGAAATTGTATGTTTTGCTCATGAGTAGATAATCATGCATAATGTTCTTACAAATTTATTCTTCCCATTTCAGTAGAAATGATACATTTTAATATCGAAACTTTATGTTTCCTATATCTCATTTTCTTAATATCAAAGTTGATATACTTTGGATGTGTTCATATTTTTAACTCTTTGTGTGAACTATATATACATGCATATGTATATTTAGTACTTTATTGTCTTTATTGGTGGTATATATTTCAATTACTGGCGGTCATGCTTATGCTTGTCTGCTATATTTAGTAGAGACTATTAATCAACTTAATTAAAAATAGCAATGTCTCTGTACAAAGTTAATGACTTATTGTTCATATGCTTCTCTAACAGATTAAAGTTACACCGTAATTAAAATAAAGATTGTTTGATACCTTGCATTTAGCAGTAATTTCCTCTTTCATACTCCACAGCTTGATGGTGAAAATCTTGTGGAAATGGTTATTGTGATGACTGTGGAACTTGGATTTGGTGGACAGAAGTTCATGTTAGAAATGATGGATAAGGTGCGTAAACCATTGTTATTTATATTGATGATGTTATTCCATCATTCTCATTTCCACAGTCCATAAATGTGGTTTTCAGGTACACACACTCAGAAAGAAGTACCTATCACTTGATATAGAGGTAAGCCCATTTCTAACTGTGATGCTTTAGTTATCTTCTATGTGCTTGTATTAACTATCTGTGTTGTTGTTTCTCTAGTCTACACCAAAGTTACCCAAAACTTTCTTTCCAAACAACAAATGCAATTTAGGATTTTTTACCCTAAATGTTATTGGCAAACATCTAGGGATGGATTCTTGAAACCCATAAGAGATGTTTTGGAAACACTTGACACATTGTGTTGATGTTATAATTTTTATGAATCTAGAAAAAATGTTATGAAGTTGTTTATGAGGAGAAAAGACCTATCGCAATACATAAAGGTGGGTCTCAACTAGATTTTCTTATATATGCTATATGAAATAGTTCAAGGATTTAAAGTTTAAGATTCATAATTACATTGGAGATTGTAATGTCTCTTGATCTTAATTAAGACGTCACTGCATTTAAGAAAGTTAGAATTCGAGATGTTGACGCCCAAAAATCACCAAACGATATTGGATTAGCACGAAACTTGGCAGACACAACCGCCTAGGCACGAGAGATTTGTGGGAGAAGACGGGACTCGAATCGGGTTCTCGGTTTGGGAGTTAAAGTCGAATTTCGGTCTAGGCAAACTAGTTCCTTAAGAAACTTAGAATTCGAGGTGTTGACGCCCCAAAATCACTAAACAGCGTCAGATTAGCACAAAACTTGGCACACATGACCGCCTTGGCACGAGAGACTTGTGGGAGAAAACGGGACTCGAATCGGGTTCCCAGTTTGGAAGTTAGAGTCAGATTTCAGTCTAGGCAAACTAGTTCTTTAAGAAACTTAGAATTTGAGGTGTTGACCCCCAAAAATTACCAAACGGCGTCAGATTAGCACGAAACTTGGCACACATGACCACCTAGGCACGAGAGACTAGTAGGAGAAGACGGGAATCGAATCGGGTTCCCGGTTTGGGAGTTGGAGCCGGATTTCACTCTAGGCAAACTAGTTCCTTAAGAAACTTAGAATTCGAGGTGTTAACTCACCAAAATCACCAAACGGCGTCGGATTATCACGAAACTTGGCACACACGATTTCCTAGGAACGAGAGACTTGTAGAAGAATATGAGACTCGAATCGGGTTTCTGGTTTGGGAGTTAGAGCCGGATTTCACTCTAGGCAAATTAGTTCCTTAAGAAACTTAGAATTCGAGGTGTTGACACCCGAAATTCACCAAACGGCGTCGGATTAGCATAAAACTTGGCACACACGACCACCTTAGCACGGGAGACTTATGGGAGAAGATGGGACTCGAATCGGGTTCCTGGTTTTGGAGTTAGAGTCGGATTTCGGTCTAGGCAAACTAGTTCCTTAAGAAACTTAGAATTCGAGGTGTTAATGCCCCAAAATCACCAAACGACGTCGGATTAACACGAAACTTGGTACACACGACCGCCTTGGCACGGGAGACTTGTGGGAGAAGATGCGACTCGAATTGGGTTCCCAGTTTGGCAGTTAGAGCAGAATTCGAGGTGTTAAAACCCCAAAATCACCAAACGGTGTCAGATTAGCACGAAACTTGGCACACATAACTGCCTAGGCACGAGAGACTTGTGGGAGAAGACAGAACTCGAATCGGATTCCCGTTTTGGGAGTTAGAGCCGGACTTCACTCTAGGCAAACTAGTTCCTTAAGAAACTTAGAATTCGAGGTGTTGACACCCCAAAATCACCAAACAACGTCAGATTAGCACAAACTTGGCACACACGACCGCCTAGGCACGAGAGACTTGTAGGAGAAGATGAGACTTGAATCGGGTTCCCTGTTTTGGAGTTAGAGCCGGATTTTACTTTATGCAAACTAGTTTCTTAAGAAACTTAGCATTTGAGGTATTGACCCCAAACTCACCAAATGGTGTCGAATTAGCACGAAACTTGGCACACACGATTGCCTAGGCACAAGAGACTTGTGCGAGAAAACGGGACTCGAATCGGGTTCCCAGTTTGGGAGTTAGAATCGGATTTCGGTCTAGGCAAAACTAGTTCTGTGACGCCCAAAAAATCAGGAACATCAAATAATATATTAACAAATAAATACAAGGTTTATCTAAGGTTACAACAGTAGGAAATGTCACTAATGAGTTCTTTGGATAATAACCAAGCAAGATTCCAGCAGGAAGGTCGGAGGAGTCAATATAGCCTCCCTTCAAAGTCCAACCACCTTAGATAGCAAAGCTACCCCTTTGACAGATCTTAACAAAATATTAATGCAAGGTCTACATAAGTCGACGAGACAATTAGGAATAGGTAATATAAAAGATATGTATAGATATAATAATTACAAAATCAAGTCTTAAATATAACATGGAATCTATATGGTAGCCGTACGTCTTCAAATGCTTCAGTTTTGCCTTTGATCGGTCTAATAGTCTTCAATACCTAGCATGAAATGTCATGAGTTTTGAATGCCCAGTAAACGCACACACATCCTGTCCCTTTTTCCTAATCCAATACACCATCATATTTATAGCAAGCAAGTAGTGAAGCATGATATTCAAGTCAATAACAACAATTTCAATAATAGAGGAAAGAAACATGTCATTCAAATAGATAACAAGGTTATAATGTTAGTGGCTAATATTCTAGAAATCCCCCAAAGAGATTTCATCCTCCCAACCACAAGAATTGGGCACCGGACTATTCGAAACTCCCTCTTTTGTTGCTTTGTTGCAGAACTTACCTCGGATGCCTACCAACGGTTATATGCCGCATAGCGCCAACTGCAGGGCCTCAAAAGGGACGGCGAAAAGAAAAAGGTTTTATCACCCTGCATCCAACCTTATTCTTTTAAAAAAAGTTTTATCTTCCTGAATGTCCCATTTAGACCCAACCTTATCTCACCAATCAAACCATCGCAAAGAGTCAGAATACGTTCGTTCCATTCTAGGGTTTACGCGACAACCGCTTGCGCAAGACTTAACCTTCAATTAGAGAGCACATCCCATCAATTCATACTTAACACATTATCATCTCTTCATTATTCAAGTGATCGAGAATCCAATACCACCCCAATTAAGTTACCCGTTGAGTTAAATGTTTTAAGTCAAGTTAGAACAAACTTTTGAAACAACATCTATTGTACAAGTATGAGCAACTACATAGCATGAATGGAAGGAAAAAAAAGTTAAAGCACATGAGATTAACATATCAAAATATGCACAAGTAGTTCTAGGCATATTCATGAAGTTAAGGGGATAATATCACACAAGAATGTAAATTTCCAGATTTCATTGTCATAGAAATTGTAAACAAAAAGGCATCTTCAGATTTTTCCTGAGCTTGGCCTTCCTATGGTTCATATAGAATTTAATCTAGTTTTCAAAACATATTTTATAAGTTTTATAGCCTTCCTAGATTTTTAGTTATTTAAGAAACACTCTAGCGTTGTGCAGATTCGTCGACCATTACAAAAATCAAATTTTCTGACAAACCACTCACTGTTTTTCAATGAAACCAATTTTTCTTGAAATATAACTCCTTATGGAAGATTTTGACATAAAATGGAGGTCTAGAAGATTTTTATACATTTTTCTATAATTTTCGTAAGTTGGCAGCAAAACAAATTTTTCTGGCATAGTTCTTAAAAATAGAAATTTGGTGAGAAAAGAGGTCAACCAGGGAAAATTTTCCACTTCTCTTGTGATAAAAACATGCTAAATAAGATGTATTAAACTCAAAAATTTAAGGTGAAGGTGTGCCGTTGGAAAATTTTGAGAGATTGATATAGAAAGTGGTAGTCTTATACCGATTAAGAGAAATACAAGAAGGGTAGAATCAAGGCTCAACTCCTTTCATTTTTAACACATGAATACCATCAAAAAACATCTAAAATGAATGTTTAAAACTTCTAAGAGCATGTATTTGAAAGGAAAAATAAGAGAGAGATGTGTTGTGGCTTACTTGATTGCCTAGTGAAATGTTTGCACAATTTTCTCCTCTTTTCCTCTCCTTCACTACCAAAGTTCACTCTCTTCCTCTTCTTTCTTTCTCTCAACTGAATGTGTAGGTGTGTGAGTGTATGAGATGTGTAACATGTGGAGGGTGGTGGTGTTTTTATAATAAAATTGGTGTAAAAGGTCCAAAATGCCCATTAGTTGGAATGGAATGGAATTGAAATGTATTTAGTTGGAATGTAATGGAATGAGGGATCATTAGGGAGCCTAATCATATACTAAGGCATGATCTAGTTAGGGTTAGGCTTAAGTAGAATCAAGATAGTTACAAGTACAAGACAACTTTCCTTGAATTATGGTACCAAGGTCAAATTTTTCTCCATGAATCATGCAATGTTGTCTCCAAAAGTACACTACAAGTGTATATGCTAGGGTGGCTGGCCATGTGATATAGATTTGAGGGTCTTTTCTCATTTATTTATATATATACATATTGTAGATATTTTAAAAAAGATTATAATATTGGGGGTGTGCTTTTATATGTATAAAAAATGATTTGGGCGCAAGATGTAATTAAAATAAAATGTGTGGGTTTGGAATTGATTAGAATATCTATTTCAAGTGTAGTATTAATTAAAATATGTTAGGAAAAATAATTTGTTTCGAATGACCTTACTTTGAATTATAGGACACACAACCGAATGAAAATGATAAAAATAAAAAATTAGGATTTTAAGCTACTAATCTAAAATTTGAGAGTTAAATAATTAATACTAGAGTGTTAGAAATGATTTCTAATCTTCCAAGGTCGATTAGGGTTTGTATGGGTTTGTCTGTGATGCGTTTTCGATTCTAGGGTTAATTTTGCGAATAAACGGGAACTAAGGGCTTTATCATAATAACTCAAAAGTAAGGGTCTTACTAGGATTTACAAAATTTAAGGGTCTCACAAGTTCCGTAAAAAACTTAGAATTTGGGGTGTCGACGTCCCAAAATCACCAAACGACGTCGGATTAGGACGAAACTTGGCACACACGACTGTCTAGGCACGAGAGACTTTTGAGAGAAAACGAGACTCGAATCGAGTTCCCGGTTTGGGAGTTAGAGCATGATTTTGGTCTAGGTAAAATTATTTACTTAATTATCTTTGTAATTGTATAATAGTTAAATTTTTATTTTTTTTGTAATTAACATATTAACGCATAATTATATTGTCATTAATTATTTTTATTTTTTATTTTCAGATATTTTCCGAGTAGGAGTTTGCTTCTTGTGGAATGCATGCCTGTGAAGAATGCGACTAACTTTTGTTTTTGTTACCCACGGAGAATGATGAGGAAAACTTTTATTTTTGGTTTATGTTATTTTGAATTGTGAACAACATTATGTATTTAAACATTATATATGTATTATGTAACATTATATAGTGGGGTAATTTTGCTAATGTGTAGTTATGAATGCAAGAATATTTTTATTATGGAGAAATTGTTATTTTTATACAAGAATTTTTATATTATTAAGCAATTATTGGTTTCTTTTTCAATTGTTTTTCATTTAATACAGGTAATTTTAATATTTTTAATAATTTTATTGCATTTTTTTATTTTTTATTTTTAACATTAGAACCAAAATGTATTTTTTTTTACGACATAGGCAATGCCGTCGCAAAAGAAATTGGCGACAACACGTATTTTGTCGCAATAAAAAAACATTTCACGACAACATTTTTTGCCGTCTCAAATAACACTTGTAGTGATGGTACAACAGTGCCGTCACAAAAAGTCTCAATTTTTTACATATTATAGGCGATAGTAAAATGCCGTCGCAAAAGGAAACATTTGCCATCGCAAAAAAAAAGGTGACGGCATGATGCCGTCGTTAAAACGTTTTTGCAACGCCCTCTGTTGTGACCCCCCTTTGTCGTTGCTAATTTTTTTTTGAGACGGCATTAGGAGTATTAGCGACGGCATTTTACCGTCATAAAAAACTGAAATTTTTGTAGTGATATAGGAATTAATTCACATCTTCCATAGATTATTTATCTTTATGTTTAATTTTTTAAATAATTAAAAAAAATTATTGGCTAGCATTTATTCTCTTATAATATAATTGATGATCTATTTTAAGAATTTGTTTCTCTTACCAAATATTATATAGGTTTTTTTAGATGCTGTATATTAATACAATAAAGGATCCAAAACTCCTCTTAAACATTGATGATGTATTTGATTCATGATTTTGGATAGCAATTTTGAAATGAAAAATGAAAATGTGTGTGAAATTAAGTAAAATGTTGTTATATTTCATTCAGATTTCACTTATCTTTTTCTTTTATCATTCCAAATTCTACCTGAATCCATGAATCAAACATAACATAAAGTTAGATACATATTTTCTATAGTGAAAATTTTGAATTAATATTACTTTTTAAAATTGTGTATTATAAACTCTTATCACACATGTCTCTCCATATAATAATGATTGAAATTTATTTTAGTTACTATCTAAAAAAATTAGTTATAGAGTCAATATTAAGATTATTTTTTTTAATGATATTGAGTTATTAAAATATGATGCATTATAGGCTTAAAGTAAGAATTGTTAAAAAAATCGATTCAAATTAGATTTTGTAAGGTAATTTTTAATATTTAATTCAATAGTGAAACTGCCAAACTAGCACATACTAGTTAAGAATTGATAAAGACAATTTTTAATAATTAGTTAAAGGTCACATTAGCATAAATATTGAGTCGAGTAGCTTCTAGGTCACTTCTAATGTTTAGTCCAACATATCAAGTCAATTCTAATCAATTTTTACATAAAAATTATGACATACGACAATGTGCCCGTAATATACCCCACAAAGTCCAACAACACCTTTCAATTTCAAGTGGATTGGAGAAAAGTCTCAACCTTTTATTTTTATTAAGGCAAAACATTATTAAAGGAATTAATAGTCTACTAATCAAGCCAAATGGTTAAAAAGTTAATTTAAAAAAAATTCATACAACAAAATTAAAAGAATATTTCTCATTCACATTATTTTTTACACATTTCTCGTAAAAAATTTAAAATTATTTTCAAGCATATTTATTATTTTCACATCTTTTAGTCAAAAAAATCATTAAAAAAACATATTTCCAAATTAAAGACTCCTTGTTTGGTTAATAAAACTTGGTACAATCGCACTTCTAGTATTTAAAAAAAAAAAAAAAATAGTGGGAGATATTACAAAAAATAATAATAATAATTTAAGGTTTGATTCTAGTAATAAATTAATCCTTAACTTTTTAATTGTTAGAATTTAAACGCTTAACCTTTAAAATGGTTCTAACAATCTATTAGTTATAACTAACGGAATATGAACAATTTAAATAATTTAATCACTTTTTGTCGGTAGCATTAGACGATAACAATGACTATGGATTAAGGAAAAAATGAAAGGTTTGGCAGTAAGCTAGAGAATGATAGAACTAATGTAAAAGCGATGGCAGTGGATTGGAGAAGATGAGGGATGGTGATGGACGATGATAAGAGTGAAAAGTGATTGTTAACTGTGGGGATATATTTTCTAAGTATCAACACGTGGCCAAGGTGACGTCGACGTGTCAGCCGAGGTGCCACATGTCATGGTCTTAACGTTGAGGTGATCTCGGCTAGGCTGAGGTTATCTCCGAAGATATCGGAATCTGGGATAAGCGGAAAAGGGACAAAAGTCCTAGAATGAGGAAGGACTTCAGCCTGGATAAGGATAAAGCTCTTAGGGAGTTTATCTTTATCTATAGAAAAGTCCAAGATTAGCAGTAAGCTGAAGTCCATTGAAGCTAGGCTTCTATTGGGACTAGGTTTGTATTGATTATAAAAGAGAGGCACCCCCATGGATCTAAGGTACGCAATTTATATTCAGAACAGTGAGTTAAGCACTATTGATCATCGGAGTGCCCCTGGATGGACGAACCACTGTCGGAATCTCTTCTTTCTGTTGCAGGTCGTTCGGGCTTATCCTATTCTGCCAGTGCTCTCCAGCTGAATACTGAGTTGGCAGTGTGGTCAGATATTCACTCACACAATTTGGCGCTGTCTGTGGGAAAGAAAGAAGAATAGATGGCCAACGACGGACGGAAAGAGAAGATTGGGGATAACATTCCTACTGGGAGTGGGAGACCTGTCGACCTTAATGTCGAAGAAGACAATTGCAACGAAGAAACTCGTGACCAGAATCACGGAGGAAATGACGTCGGCTAGGAAGGCGACGTACCAAAGAAAACGGACCAAAGCGGGTACTATAACGAGGACGACCTCCAGGAATGGAAAGAAAAATACTTGCGGAGGGACGATGAGGTAAAGACCATGGCAAACAAATTGGCAGACCTGCAAACAATGGTCAATTTCATGATGCAAAATAACGTCATGCAGCCACCGTTCCCGCTGCAGGACACACCGATTCCAGCGGCCAATGCCCAGAAGGGAGGGCAGAAAACAATCCCTGTAGCCCCCCAGCACGCCAGAAGCGAAAGACACTCTCACTGGCCTTCAAAGGAGGTTGGGCGAGGAGAGCCAAGAAGGGAAGAATCTCGAAGGACATACCACACCAAGGAGGCAGACCCTAGAGAACATCGGCATGTTCAAAGGCAGGAGTTGTGCTTTGATGCGACCAATGGAGAAAGGTCAAACAAGGCTCACAACGAAGCTGAAAGTAGTGCATCTAAAAAAATGAAATCAGGAGATAGCCGAGCTCCCGGGCGGACCAAAGAGGACTTGAGAGATTACCTTAAGAGGAAGCAAGAGCATGCCGAGGTAACTTCCCCAGTTAAACCGAGAACACCATTCTCAATAGAGTTAGACAAAGTTGAGTTCCTGAAAAGATTTAGTATGCCGAGGTTCCAGATATACGATGGTAAGTCGGACCCCAACTTTCATGTCGGTTTATACCTGAACTCGATGGCACTATACACTGGAAACGAACCATTGCTTTGCAAGGTGTTCCCCCCATCCTTCGGGAAAATTGCGTCAGATTGGTTTCACAAGTTGCCAAAAGGAAGTGTGAAAACATGGGAAGGCCTGGCCGAGATGTTCGTGGCCAGGTTCGTGACAAACGAACTACAGCCATTAAGGTGGACGCCCTGATGGCTCTCAGAATTAGTGAGGATGAATGCCTTAGGGCTTACGCAAAAAGGTATTATGAGGTGTTCAACCGAATACCCGAATGCAACCAAGAGGTGGCGGTCGTGTCTTTTAAGAACGGCCTAAAAGATGATTGTGCACTACGAAAGTCATTGGCAAAGACATTGCCAAAAAGCATGGAAGAGCTCATGGCTAGAATTGAGAAATACGCCAGAACCGAGAAAGACACGCCAAGGATTAAGGCGACCAAGCAAGAGAAAGCAAACGACTCGCTGAAGCGAGGCCGAGGTAACAACGGACCCAACAAACAAGAGATAGGATTGAAAACTGCTTAGGCAATCACGACTGTGTTCCAAATCCTAATTCACAAAGTCCTGGATAAAATCTGAACCCAACCCTACTTCAGAGCACCAGCCAGGGTACAAGGAGAGTTTATGGAAAGAAGCCTTGGAAAGCATTGTGCTTACCATAATGAAGATGGGCATCTAACTCAGGGTTGCAGAGCCCTGAAGTCACACCTAGAAGACCTGGTAATGCAAGGTCATTTGAGGGACCTTGTAGATGAGACCAAGACAAGAGAGGAGCAAGCAAGGCTTCCTCAGGCACCGGCAGCTCTACCTCCCCCAGCACAGCAATCATAGGCAGGCGGACCTCGGGTAGTTAACGGGGGGAGACCCAAGGTCCGCCTGTCTATGGTTGCTGTGCTGGGGAGACCCAAAGGTAAAGCACTTGCAGCATGTATACCAGGTCCGGTAGAAAAGACCTCGGGTCAAGGAATGCCAGGGACCAGTGGTGTCCTTCACTGAAGCCGACCTTGAGATGGTACAACATCCGCACAACGATGCCTTGGTAGTATCCCTCCAGGTTGGGGAGTGCCAAGTGAAGCACATCCTAATTGACCAAGGCAGCTCTTATGACATCATGTATGTCAGATGTTACAAGGAGCTGGGCCTTCACCCTGATGATATGGAGCAATCCAATGGCCCAATGGTCGGGTTCAATGAAACGCCGACATGGCCGTTGGGCGCAACAAGCTTGGAGGTGCAGGCTGGCTCCAAGAAGATAAAGACAGAGTTCACCGTAATCGACACACCCTCTCCTTATAATATTATCTTGGAAAGGCCATGGTTGCATGCAATGGGGCTGTTCCCTCAACATTGCATTAGTTACTGCGGTTCCCAACAGAGCATGGGATAGAAGAGGTCAGAGGGGATCAGCTGTAAGCAAAGAACTGTTCCATGGCAGTAATGAAATCCACCTGCAGCATACGAGAACCAGAAAAGGCAGAAATCGAAGATGAGGACGTGGAGTTCCTAGAGGACGTTGGCAAGGAGCCAGCCAAGAAGAGTGAAGAAGCCCTAAAGAAAATCCTCATCCAGCAAGGGGATGAAGAATGCTTCTTTCTTCTCGGCTCGGGCTTAGCCGAAGAAGAGGAAAAAGAACTGGAGGCTTTCTTGAGAGTAAACATTGAAGTATTTGCTTGGACGCCTTACGAAATGCCAGGCATTGACCCCGAGGTAACTTGCCATAAACTGAACGTAGATAGGTCAGCCAAATCCGTAATCCAACGGGCAAGAAGACCGACATTGATGCATGTTGAGGCAATGGAAGAGGAAGTAAACAGACTTCTAGAGGCCCGAGCCATTTGAGAGGTAAATTACCCGACATGGCTATCGAACACAATGGTGGTGAAGAAAAAGAATGGTAAATGGAGGGTTTGCGTGGACTTTACCAGCCTAAATAAGGCCTGTCCCAAAGACAGTTTTCTTTTACCCAAGATTGACTAACTGGTGGATGCCACTTCAGGGCATGGAAGGATGAGCTTCTTGGATGCCTACAGGGGGTACCATCAAATAGCAATAGATCCGCCAAATGAGGAGAAGACTGCGTTTATCACCCCAAAAGGGTTGTATTGCTACAGAGTAATGCTTTTTGGGTTGAAAAACGCCGGAGCAACTTACCAGAGATTGGTAACTAAGATGTTCAAACATCTAATTGGTAGAACAGTGGAAGTTTACATCGATGACATGGTCGTGAAGACCAAGGAACCTGAAGGTCATCTGGCCGACCTAAAAGCAGTCTTTGACATCCTTAAAGCATATCGGCTCCGACTCAATGCATCGAAGTGTGCATTTGGAGTTGGATCTGGTAAGTTCTTGGGATACCTGGTGACAAGAAGAGGCATTGAGGCCAGCCTAGATCAGATTAAGGCCATCCTAGAATTGAAGAG
>JAPPVO010002773.1:0-24323 GCA_030407325.1 Camellia japonica | reverse complement strand
TCATTGTTGAGTGAAGCAAGTCATCATCTAGCGAAGGTGTCAGGGAAATTGTGTAGGATAGGATGTGATGAGAAGAGTCATGGGTTCATGGTCACATGTTCAACAAGGTTGAATAGCCTTCACCGACGTGTGAAAGTTTTAGAGTACTTAAATAAGATCTGTAGCCGGAAAAAATATTATAAAAAAAAATTATGTAGCATCATAATATTATGTGGTGTTTTTATTTTGTGCTCCAAACCGAATCACGGTGAAAAATTTTATGAGTGTATCAATTATACAACATATAAGAGTTTTAGAAATTAAATGTTTTGGTTTTTTAAAAGTGAAAATTTTGTTGCAAAAGATATTTAGGAATCTATTTCCATTATCATGAGGATAGTGGCTAAAGGTGTCTCGAAAAAGTCAAAAATAAAGTTTTTAAGACAAAATTTGAAAATGTCACTACATAAATAGACTTTTAGGGACAATAATTTGGTCTCAAAATGGTTTTTTTTTAGACAAAAATTTTAGTCTCAAAAGAATAATAATTTATCACTAATGTCCAATTTTTGTTGCTAAAAATATAATAGTGACACTTTTCGTTACAAAATTATTGGTCCTAAAAAATTATTTTATCCCTAAATTTTAGTCTCTAAAACTTTTAATTTTTTTTGTAGTGATTAGACTTTAATCCTCTCCAACAAATTAAAGAATGACTTACTTTAGTTTGTTTTGATTTCTCATTGGTTAAGAGTAAAATGTAGATAATATCTCATAATATTATGAGATTATCTAATAATTTTTCTCAAAAAAGTACCCAAATTTATACATAAGTACCCCAAGAAATCGAGCCATTACATATCTTGTACTTTTATTTCAAAACATTCACGATCACAAATTATTGAATATGTTAAAGTACCATAATTGAAGAAAAATATTATCAAATATGAAATTTAAAAAAAAAAAAAATTAAGAACAGAAGATTCCATGTCTTACCACTACAAGAAATAACACATTTGCCGACCAAAAAATTGGTCGCTAAAAGCCCATTTTTAGTCGGCAAAAGTTATTCGCGACCAATTTTTTTGATCGCTACTTTGGTCACCAATTGAAAGTCGGCAAAAGTAATTCGCGACCAAAATTTTTGTTGGTCGGGAAAAGTTAGATTTGCCGACTAAATTTTTGGTCGCTAAATATCTCATTACTGCGACTAATCCATTTTGTCGGTAAAACACTTTGGTGCGAAAAGTGATATTTTCCCGACCAAATATCTTAGTCGCCAATTGTCACATTTCACGACCAAACAGATTAGTCGCCAAAAGGTAAGGAATTGCCGACCAATGATTTTAGTTGCAAAAGTGTAGAATTTGCCGACCAATTTTTTAGTCGCCAAATCTCTTCTTTTTTTTTTTTTTTTTGTTGAGAACAATCAATTTTGTTTATAAACATTCAATCCAATATCGAACAAAATTCATTCAACCCAACCATAATTAAGGAACAATAACATTTAAAAAATAAAAAGCAATGTTAAAGTATCTTAAAAATCCAAATTAAAATTACACGTATACAGCAAACCAAGCAATGAAGAACACTTAATGCTTTGCACAATATTGCCTCGGGATATTAGTTTCAAACCTTCAAATAAAATGTTTATAAAAAAAAAGTAAAAAAAAAGAAAAAAAATGACGAAAGTTCACAGAAAAGATATGCTCGGAGAATTCCCAGTCTTTCATAACCTGGCCCAACTGTAAGTGTATCTCCAAGAAGTGAAGCGTGAACGGAAAAGATCAAAGAGACCACCAAGCAAGTAAGAATAATAAACAAACAGCAATCTGTCCTCCTCCTCATGCTAGCCATCCCTGAAATGGTGATTGTGGCAATGATATTTAGGACTCAAAAGTATTATCTCAAATGCTTACTAATACAATAATACTGCGGTTGGTAGATTTCTTTCTTGTATTCTCTACTTTCCAGCGAAGACTTTGAAAATAATTTTATGGTCATCTCTCCTAGTAGTCAGTCATCTTAGAACCACAAATTATCAGCTCAGTCACAATCATTGCCAATTAATTCATGGTCCACAATGAAGTTGGAGTCTACACAATTTATGACTCAAATGTTGAAAAACACATATATAAGTATCATTTATTGCAACTTTTAATCACTTCAACCATTAAAAATAGCAAACAAACACTTTTTATTCTTATTTATATTCACAAGGACAATAATCACAGACAGCTTGGCCTAAAAATCCAAATTGAACAACACAATATGTAAGCATCATTTATTGCAACTTTTAATCACTTCAAACGCAAAATAAGAATACCAAAAGATCATCTTATTACCTCATAAAATCCTATCCCACATGGCAAAGTGACTCTTCAGCAAAACAGAAATAACCATGGTCTAGCATCAAACAATGCAAAACAATGGAAATTACTACAACATTTTTGCTTGCAAAGGAAAGGCAACAACAACAATAGAACTTTATACACCCGATATTAAGAGTCAAATAATCCCAAAAAACATAATGTTGATCCAAACTCTAAAAGCCCCCCAAAACATAGATTTCACATACAACCCTGTTAATCACTATAATGGAAATTAAACATCACCAAAAAAATTGATGCATACTTGGTAAAGTTCTATTGACCAATGAAGATAAGAAACACAATCCAAAAAATAAATAAATCAAATGAAAGAAATCAATCATAATGATACCAAGGTTCTAAATCACGGTATCGGGTAACGTAACGGTATCGGTAGTATCGATCGGTACGTATCGGGAATCGGGTGTCGCGGTGGTGAAATTTTAAAAATCATTTCAAAGGTTTCTCAACTTTTCTTTCCCGTACGGTCTGAACCGGTGAGTATCGGCCCGTCGCGGCTTGTGTAACGGCTTGTGTAACGATTACAGGCCGATACGTACCGGGACTCGGCCGATACTCCTACGATTTTCAATCTCAGTGGTATATCGGCCTGTATCCGTCGCGGTACCCCATTTTTCCGATACGTATCGGCCGATACGTAGCGTATCGGCTGATATTTAGAACTATGAATGATACAGTCCTGCCTATAATGGAGCATGTATCCACACTCACGGCAACATCAAATAGGAGTTTAAAAAATAATCTTGAACACCCGAATTTCTGAAGAAAACATATTTTTACCTGCTGATATTGCCCATCCGAACCTTCGGCTTGTACTGGCACAACAGAACCATGCATTGGAACCTGAAAAGATGCATAATTTCCAGCAGCAGCAGCAGCCGCCATTAGCTTTCATCTCCGGCGTAGTGGTGAAATAATCCGAAGCCATAATCTTGTTGAGCTTCGCTCTCAACCCAGCATCTACAAAAAAAAAAAAATATCAATCAAAGTCACCAAAACAAATCTACACACAAATCCCAAAATTCAACAAAAGTTGTGGTGAATTAAGCATACAAGAAACATTCGGATCTGAATCGATTCAACCACAACAATCAACAAGCTAATGAATCACCACCATTTTCCCAATTTTGCAGAAAACACAGACCCATTTGTAAGATTTGAAGAGAGAGAGATGGATCGGATCGATATGTTTAAGCAACAATAATTGATCTCACAATCGGTGTAGAGATTATTATATATATACATATATATCAGTCGATTAGAGAGAGGAAGCTAAAAACCTTACAATGCGAGGAGCTGCGAGGGAGGAGCCACCGATTGAGCTTCCTTGGGTGATGGATCTCAGGCGACGGTGACCAACAACGAGGTGAATCGGTGCTCCGGTTGCCAGCAACCGTGAGGGAGGGGAGAGGAGCGGCGGGGACGGAGAGGCGAGAGGGGAGAGAGAGAGAGATGCTGAAGAGAGAGACAGGCGCTGGTTTGGGTTTGGGGTTTGGAAACCAAATATATATATATATATATATTACACCATTAGTGACTAAATACTTTTAGTCGCCAATTAATTTTATGAAATCCCTCCAAAATTTGAAATGTTTCCCTCTAAATATTTTAGTTTTTTGGCGACTAAAATTTTTTTTTTGTCGTTGAAAATAAGTTTTTGGCGACCAAATTTTTGGTCACCAAAGATAAAAAAAAAATTTATTTTACATTCGACAACTAAATTATTTTAGTAGCCAAAACTCAATATACGGCGACTAAAAAAATTTTTGTAGCTAAAAATATGTTTGAGACTCTTAAAAAAATGAAGAATGTTTGAGACTCTTAAAAAAATCTCTCCTAAGTTGATCCACAATGACACAGTACACTAATAAGTGTAACTTTTGATTTATCACAAATTCAACTATATAAAGTCATTGTTGATATATTTAAGAACTTAAATTATAGAATTCTAATATTTCTACTATAAATTATAATACTATAATATTAGTAGTTTGAGATTTACATGTAGCACTATACCATGACTATTAATAATCTCTCTCTCTCTCTCTCCAATGTGAATTGATCAATGCATTAAACAAGATGCATACTAAAGACCCGTGAGAAACTTTAAGGATTAGAAAGAGGTAACAAAATAATAAAAGAAAAACCCAAAACAAGTCAAAGTAAATGCAATATTAAGGGTGTTTTAAATAGAATAATGAGCATAGAAATTTACAAAACAACCTCGTTTGTTTGTCCCACATTGCAAGTCGCAACTAGTTCCCTCTGTTAGGGAAAATCGATGATTCCCACAAGTAAATTAATAAATGGGAATAAAAACTAATGCGGAAAAATTAAATAAAAGGCAACACAAGAATTTTACATGGTTCCCTCAATGTGAGGTACGTCCACGGGATCGAAATCCGATTCCACTATCAACCAAATAAGTTCCAAACGATTACAAACGAGACACGAATGGTCTCACAAACCACTCTTAGGTGAATTCCAAATAATCACAAATAAATAAGAGGAAAGACCTCACCAAATAGATGAACCAAAATCTTCAGAACCAGAGTTGAAGAAGACCCAAAATAATTAACCCAAACAGCTGAATCCAAAGCAGCCAACCGAATCAAAGCAACAACGAGGCATTGAATTTGACCAAGTCAAAAACACTACAGAATCAACACCAATTGAAAAACCCACCAAATTTATTTTCAATGTTGTTCTGTATATGCGGCACAGCACACTAAAACAATATATACATATATATTGTTAATCTAGGGTTTTGTAATCAAACCCTAATTGTATCCAAATTGAATTGGGCCTCCACAAATATAATATATAAATATATTATACCTAAACCAAGCCAAATTAAAACTCTTTTTCCAAAACCAATTGGGTCCCACACTCCAATAAGGAGGTATACCAACAATTCTCCCCCTACCGACTTAGGTGGAGACATCAACCATACCCGCCAAAGTTCGACACTTCAAATGTTTATCCTTCAACAAAGTCTTAGTCAACATATCCGAAATATTATCATCCGTGTGAACCTTTTCGAGTTGCAACAATTTTGAATCTAACACATCACAAATCCAATGGTATCTCACATCAATGTGTTTCGATCTCGAATGAAAAGTAGAATTTTTACTCAAGTGAATAGCACTTTGACTATCACAATAAAGCACATACTTTTCTTGCTTCAAACCCAACTCTTGCAAAAATTTCTTCAACCATAACTCTTCTTTGCAAGCTTCTGTAATGGCAATAAATTCAGCTTCGGTAGTTGAGAGAGCAACACATTTTTGTAATTTAGATTGCCATGCCACAGCTCCCCCTGCAAAAGTCATCAAATACCCCGAAGTAGATTTCCTAGAATCAACATCACCGGCCATGTCAGAATCTGTGAACCCATCAAGCATCGGCTTACCATCTCCAAAACACAAACACACCTTCGAAGTCCCTCGAAGATACCTTAGAATCCATTTTACCGCTGCCCAATGTTCTTTACCCAGATTAGAGAGAAAACGACTCACCACACCAACGGCGTGAGCAATATCCGGCTTTGTACAAACCATGGCGTACATCAAAGAACCAACTGCTGAAGCATAAGGAATTTTCAGCATCTCTTCCTTGTCTTTCTCACTTGTAGGACATTGATTCGAACTAAGCTTGAAGTGACCTGCAAGTAGACAACCAACCGACTTTGCTTTATTCATGTTGAACTCTCAAGAACTTTCTCAATGTAGCTTTCTTGAGACAACCAAATCAGTCCCTCTTTGCGATCACGAATAATTTTCATACCAAGTATTTGCTTTGCCGGCCCCAAATCTTTTATAGCAAAAGATTTACTCAACTCTAACTTCAACCTGTTTATCATGGTAGAATCTTGACCCACAATTAACATGTCATCAACATAAAGCAAAAGAATAATAAATTTGCCATCCGGGAAATTTTTCACAAACACACAATGGTCCGAAGTGGTTTTAGAAAAACCATTATTCATCATGAAAGAGTCAAATTTTTTGTACCATTGCCGTGGGGCTTGCTTGAGGCCATACAAACTTTTCTTCAATTTGCAAACAAATTTCTCTTTCCCTTTTTCCACAAAGCCTTCTGGTTGCTCCATATAAATTTCTTCTTCAAAATCACCATGAAGAAATGCGGTCTTCACATCAAGTTGCTCAACTTCAAGGTTCATACTTGCAGCCATGCCAAGTACAACCCGAATAGAAGACATCTTTACAACCGGTGAGAAAATCTCATCAAAGTCAATACCTTTCTTTTGCCCAAAGCCTTTCACAACAAGACGTGCTTTGTACCTCAGATTCTTCCTATCATTCTTCAATTTGAAAACCCACTTATTTTTCAGAATTTTCCTCCCTTTAGGCAACTTCACTAAATCATAAGTCTAGTTTTCAAGCAAGGAATTCATCTCCTCTTCCATGGCCTTTTTCCAATCACCTTTCTTTGCATGCTCAATTGCTTCTTGGTAACTCTCTGGCTCCCCTTGATCAGAAATCAACACAAATTTATTGGGAGGATACTTTCTTGAAGGTTGCCGGTCCCTTGTAGATTTCCTCAACTCAAGTTGTGGTGGCGGTTCTTGAGTTGGATGCTCTTCCTCAATTTCTGGCTCAACTTCATTAGGATTAGCATCATCCTCCACTTCTTCAATAGGTGGTTGCACATCTCCCCCATTTTCATCATCAACTGAAGATGAAGGAGATGGATCCATATCAATGAGATCACTAGTTTTTGGCTCCGGTTGATCACCTTTGCCAAAGTCTTCAATTGTTTGGTCTTCAAGAAACACAACATCACGGCTTCGAATGACTTTCTTGTCGACCAGATCCCACAATCTATACCCGAACTCATCACGCCTATAGCCAAGAAAAATACATTGTCTTGACTTACTATCAAGCTTGGACCTCTCATCCTTTGGATGTGAACAAAAGCTCGGCAACCAAACACTCTCAAGTGCTCATAAGACACATCTTTGCCAGTCCAAACTCTTTCAGGAACATCACCATTCAAAGGATAGCAAGGAGACAAATTGATCACGTCAACCGCTGTATTCATTGCCTCACCCCAAAGGATCTTGGCAATTTAGCTTGTGAAAGCAAACACCTTGTTCTTTCTACAATGGTGCGGTTCATCCTCTCGGCAACGCCATTTTGTTGAGGAGCCTTCTTAACTGTCTTTTGGTGCCGAATACCTTGGCTGCGACAATACTCATCAAATGGCCCAATGTATTCACCACCATTATCTGATTGGATGCACTTCAATTTCTGTCATGTTTCTCTTTCAACCATGGCCTGAAAATGCTTAAATACTTCTAGAACTTGATCTTTAGTTTTTAGTAGAAAAGCCCAAACTTTCCTTGAATAATCATCAATGAAAGTAACAAAATAAAGTGTACCACCATGTGTTCTAACTTTTAAAGGACCACAAACATCCGAATGAATCAACTCTAAAATATTTTCCTTTCTAGAAGCAACATTTTTATGAAAAGAAACTCTATGTTGTTTACCCGCCAAACAATGAACACAAGTTTTAAGATGTGTACCTTTCAAACTGGATAGAAGCTCTTTCTTGAACAAAACTTGTAGCCCCTTTTCACTCATGTGCCCAAGTCGCCTGTGCCACAATTCAGTAGAAGTATCATCTTCAAGTGCATTGACAACACCTTTACAAATTTTTCCTTGCATCGAATAAAGTGTATGAGTCTTCTTGCACTTAGCCACTACCAAAGAACCCTTTGTGAGCTTCCATATTCCATCACCAAATTTGTTGTTGAAGCCTTCATCATCTAGCTTCCCAGTAGAGATCAAATTGAGGCGAATGTCGGGAACATGCCTCACATCTTTAAGCAACAACTTGCAGCCCAAATTTGTTTCCAAGCAAACATCACCCATACCAATAATCTTGGACAAACTTTCATTACCCATTCGAACAGAACCATAATCTCCTTTGGTGTAGGTAGTGAAGAAATCAACTCGAGAAGTCACATGAAAAGAAGCACCGGAATCAATCACCCAATTACTCTCTTGGCCCACAAAATTGATGCAATCATCTTCACAAACGACCATGAGATCATCGGTAGTAACTACCGTTGTGTCTTCTTGCTTCTTATCCACACTTTTGTCACGCCTTTTGTCCTTGTTCTTGAGCTTTCGGCATTCTCGTTTCATGTGCCCTTTCTCATGGCAATAATAACACTCAATGTCTTTCTTTGAAAAAGAACCATCCTTTGATTTGTCACGGCTTTGATCACGACCATGAGGAGTCTTACTCCTTCCCCTTGTTTTGCTTCGGCCTCTCACAACAAATGCTTCTGAATGAGAGGAACCCGCTGATTTTCTTCTAGTTTCTTCATTCAACAAACTACTAGTGACTTGACCCATTGTGACAACTCCATCGGGCGCCGAATTACTAGCTGTCACAACCAAAGTCTCCCAACTTTCGGGCAAAGAACTAAGTAGCATCAAAGCCTACAACTCATCATCAAAAATAATTTTCATAGAAGCAAATTGGTTAACAATACTCTTTATTTCATTCAGATGTTCCGGAATAGGGCTGCCCTCTTTATATTTTAAATTAACCAACTTACGAAACAGAAATGCTTTATTTGTGGCTGATTTTCTATCATAAAGACTCTCTAATTTTTTCCATAAATCATGTGCTGAAGTTTCAGTAGCAACATGATGAAACACACTGTCATCAATCCATTGACGAATAACACTAACGGCTTTTCGATTAAGCCTCTTCCACTCATCATCTTTCATATCAGCAAGTTTGCCACTATCACCCTCAATGGGTCCATACAAGTCTTTACAAAATAATAGGTCCTCCATTTTAGTTTTTCAAGTTACCCAATTACTTCCATTGAAGCTAGACATGCGACCCACATTCTCCTCCATTGATTTACACAAATAAATAGACCCAAATAAACCGTAGGCTCTGATACCAGTTGTTAGGGAAAATCGCTGATTCCCACAAGTAAATCAATAAATGGAAATAAAAACTAATGCGGAAAAATTAAATCAAAGGCAACACAAGAATTTTACGTGATTCCCTCAATATGAGGTACGTCCACGGGATCGAAATCCGATTCCACTATCAACCAAATAAGTTCCAAACGATTACAAACAAGACACGAATGGTCTCACAAACCACCCTTAGGTGAATTCAAAATAATCACAAATAAATAAGAGGAAAGACCTCACCAAATAGATGAACCAAAATCTTCAGAACCAGAGTTGAAGAAGACCCAAAATAATTAACCCAAACAGCTGAATCCAAAGCAGCAACCGAATCAAAGCAACAACGAGGCATTGAATTTGACCAAGTCAAAAACACTACACAATCAACACCAATTGAAGAACCCACCAAATTTGTTTTCAATGTTTTCTGTATATGCGGCACAGCACACTAAAACAATATATATATATATATATATATTGTTAATCTAGGGTTTTGTAATCAAACCCTAATTGTATCCAAATTGAATTGGGCCTCCACAAATATAATATATAAAAATATATTATACCTAAACCAAGACAAATTAAAACTCTTTTTCCAAAACTAATTGGGTCCCACACTCCAATAAGGAGGTATACCCAACACCCTCTTCACACACAAACATAGAGAGAGAGAGAGAGAGAGAGAGAGAGAGAGAGAGAGAGAGGAGATATTTATGCTTTCACATGTGTACACATCCCCTTTGCTAGCAGTCCAAAAGAAGAACTCACAGTCAGTATTTATTCACTTTTGGATAAATTACACTTACACCTCTAAAATTTAGCTTTAATACATATCACCTCTTGAAGGTTTGAGAAATTACACTAATTCTCCTGTTACTGTAATTATTTAGACGGAATGAAGATATTAAACTCATACATCCTATCTTTTCTTGCTTTCTTTTATTTCCTCTATTTTTTTTCTCCTTTGTTTTGCAATATAGTTTCATCTATTTTTCTATTAGGAGTTGTTACTTTTTATATAAGTAGGAAAATTATGAAATGAGACTATTAACTATAGAAATAAAAATATAATTCCTAAAATGTCAAGAGATAAAACGTAATTTCTAAAATTGTAGATATAATGTTTATTTATTTATTTTTTATCAGAACCTTTTATTGGTTTAAAAAACTCAGAGATACTAACCACAACATATTAATGGACCAGAAAGGTTTCAACGTTAAAAGGGGTTGTACCAATCTTAAATTGGATCGTTTTAAAGAATAGTATTGGAGAATAGAATTATGTGCGTAGTCAAATTTCGCTTATATAACCGAGACTAGGATATTTTGATTTGATTTAATTAGGTTAGATTAGTCAAATTTGGAATATAAGTGACACCACATATTTCCATGTTTTGTTAGTTGGGAGATTAACATTTTATTTTTATTTTGTTTGATCAATAAATGTTAATTGTTAGTTGTTAGATTAGCATATATGTAAGAAAAAATTTTCACCCTTGACAAAGCACCTAAGTGCTTGCATACCTTTAATTCAACCCCCTTAAAAGAAAATTGAACCTATGACCTCCTTGGGATTAAGCCTTAAAGAAAGTATGGTGGCCAACTAAGTTAGGGCTAGTTGGTTAGTTGGGAGATTAACATGACACATTGACACCCAATAGTGGCCATTTAAAATGTTTTCGGCTTTTGATTTTTATAAATTTTGGTGAAATTAAAAGTTTCCAAGGCCACTTCAAAATTTATTTTAAATGATTTGTCAAAAATTTATTTGCTAATTGGGTTTTTTTTTTTTTTTTGGCTCACTCTTTCTCTTCTATTGTTTTATTATCAATAATAAATACTATTTTGGAGTGTCACATCATACTCGTCACGTTGTCATATTTATAAAAAGTACACTAAAGAGTTTTAAATTTTTTTTGGAGTGTCACATTAATACCTGTCACATTGGAGTATCACATCATACATGTCACATTAATAAAAGGGTGTAGTTGTCTACCAAAACACTACCAAAAAATCAAAAATAGGATCACACGAAGAGAAACACTGTACTAATAGAACTTAACAGATCAATAAAAAAAATTTCGGACTAATTGGAGTATTTGTTTATGAGATGATATTTATTGGTAAATATTCCTATTTTTATTCAGTATTTGTGAGAAAAATAAAAGTAATTAGGATTTACATGAATGATGTGGATTATTAAATATTAATTATTAATTTGTTTAAAAATCAATAAACTAAAACTCAACTCTCTATCATGCTAATGTAATAAATTTAAAAATAATATTAAGAATCTCTAAATATAGCCTATCAATGTTGCCAAACTTTGGAAATGTAGGCCAGAGATCAGATTCCACAGTTGAGAAATTTCCAATTTGTTCTCTCTTGCTGGTCAAAACATTTTGGAAAACTAATATCCACTAACATAGCTAGTCAAGTGATTAATGGATGAATATGGACGGAAAAACCTCAATTCTTCCAATCTTTCCTTGGACTTTGTCAAAGTCATATATATCTTTCATTATCATCTATCTTGTTCTCAATCAACCAATCAGTTCTTGTCGATTAATCATGTTCAAAATCTGTAGATGTAAAAGATTGGCCCTTGGAAATCATATAGAACAATAGACCAATAGTCTATTGTCAAAAAATGTTTTATATTTAGTGAAAAGTCTCTCAAGATCTATCTATTTTTATATATTTCTTGTATTTTAAGAGTATTTATTAGCAAAATTTTGAAATAATTGTGACCATATATATTAAATGATGGAACTTGTCATAAAAACAGCAAATGAACATATGTAAGAACCAAAATGCAACATAACACAGCTAGGATTTGTGAGGGGAAGCCAATTGCTATATCAAGATTTCAAAGAGCACTAGCAACTTATTTAAAAATAAAAAATCAAAATCAAAGGCATCCGTTTCTTAATTTTAGGATAATTAATTTCTTTCAACTTACTTAAGTTATTTTAACCTAATAAATTATAAGAAGCTATGTCAAATTGTTTGAATAAAATAAGATAAAAATAACTCAAATAAATTGTTTCGTACAATCATGCAATAGTGATTTTCAGTAAACTATAGGAATTAAATTACTTGTTTAAAAACTTACAACATTATTATGTTTGTTTGGTTACATTGCCAATGCAAATACAGCTGGTGCTAATTGTAATTTATGTTCTAAAAAATTACTAATTGAAGTCTTCATGGAAGGTACTAACATCATACCACGAAATAAACTTGATTTTGATTTTTTGTAAAAGGAAGAAGAAAGATCACATCCCAGGGTATTCACACCATTTTTGTAGACAACCTACCCGAATCATTGTCTCCCAAGGGTCTGTTTAAATTGTTTTCCAAGTTCGGTGTAGTTATGGATGTCTACATTCCCAACAAGAGGAGGAAGCTAACAAGTTCCAAATTTGGATTTGTGAGACACAACTGTTCAGTGGCAGCGAGAGTGGCTGTTCAAAAGGCTAATGGCACTTGGTGTGACAACCGTGAGATAAAGGTAAAAATGGTAGAGTTCAGTAAGGACCAAAACAAAAATAGAAACCAGCAGGTATTACAGAGAGATGTAAGTACTGCTGTCCAAAGAAATCGAGTTGACACAAAGAGCTTGCGTGTTAATGGGCCAAGCTATGCTAATGTAGTGGCTGATAGGGTTGGTAATGTGAAGGGTAAAGGGCTGATAGTTAAAGTCCAAGAGCATGGAAACAATTGACTATATGGGAGTCTAGGCGTCAAACTCAAGCCCTGTTGTCTTGCCTCTAATTTCAAACAAGAAGTTTTTTAACAAGTATGGACTCGAGGTTCAGATAAGAGAAATTGGATGCAAGTCAGTGATCCTCACATTTAATTTAGAAGAATAAAAGAGAAGTAAAAGTAAGGATTTGGAGCACTAGGTTCATAACTGGTGTGAGTCCATCATACAATGGACCAAAGACATAATCACTGAGCATGAAAGGGAGGTTTGGCTTAGCTGCTACGGAGTACCATTTCACCTTTAGAACTTTGCCAACTTTAAAAGTATAGGCATGTTATAGGGTGATGTTATTGAGATTGATAGAGCTACTCTTGACATGTCATCTCTTTGCTGTGCAAAAATTCGAATAGCAACCAAAGTTTTGGACTGCATCAATAAGGTGATAACCTTGGACTGCAAAGGCAAATTTTACCAGATTAGAGTTTGTGAAGAACAAACAGTTGTCATGCAAAATCCAAGCAACTCTGCCAGTCCTTTGAGGAACGACAGTTCTGTTAGTATAAACAAAGGCACTGAACATTGTGTTGATAATGGAGTGCCCCTTAGAGAAGATGATGATGATGTGGCAATTGGTGATGACTTGGAGAGGGTGAAGAGTCTGGGAGTTGACAAATGTACATCTTCTCAGAAAAAAGAAGCTGATATGGCAGATAAGGATAGCCTTCTGGCTATCTCTATAATACATGAGACAGCTAGTGGCTTGGGAATGATCACTAATGGAGGCGCATGCATGAGGAAGGAGGCACTGTTGTCAGATTGCAACAGTCTCAATGATAATGGCAGAAGTCAAAGAGTTGATGGGCATGTGGCTACTTCAGGTTTTTTGAAAAGCTTGAGTGGGCCACCTTCCTCTCAACCCAATGTAAACTTAGAAGTGTTTTTAGGCCCAGTTCAGTTGGATAATTTAAATCACTCCAGAACTCAACCCATTCATGGTCTTAATGAAGTGGGCCTAGTAAGATCAATTGAACCCATCAACTCTGGGTTGCAAAGTTCACATGTCCATAACGAAGTGGGCCTAGTAAGATCAATTGAAGCCATCAACTCTGGGTTGCAAAGTTCACATGTTCATACTTCTTTATTACAGTCAGGGGAGGTTAAATGTAGACACTCAAAGCTGGAGGCTGAAGTTAGTAAAGCAAAGGAGATCAGGGGCAATCATCATTCAGTGAAGAAATACCCTAGGAAAACTTCAAGGAGAGTCAAAGCCATGGAAATTGGAGGTAACTGAATCAAAAATGGTGTCTTCTTCCGAGCTACGTCCCAGGCATTATTTGATTCAATCTTTTTAACTAGCAGATCAAGCAAAGGAAGGCATCTTCTAAATGAAGCTCAAGCAACTCTACAAATTGGAAAGCTTCTTGGATTAAATTGTGAAGGAAATGAAAAAGACGTAGTAGAGAAGATTATGGAGCTTGAAAAACAAGACTTGGTGAGAAGGGAGCAGTTGGATACTGCTAAACAGCCCTAATTTGTAGGATATGGTGGCTTGGGAGTCTTATCTTGTGTTTTGATGAAGTTAATGTCATGGAATGTCAGAGGATTGGGAAAACCTGAGATATAAGAAAATTAAATGAGCTGATTAATCTCAGAAAAGTGGACTTCATGCTAATTCAAGAAACAAAGAGAGTAGAAATATCAGAATAATTTGTCAAATCACTATGGCCTGGGGATCAGATGGAGTTTATGGTTGTGGACGCAACAGGGAATGCATGAGGCTTGCTTTGTATTTAGAAACCAGAGGCTTTCACTCTATTTGCTTGTTGCTATAGTAAGAATTTCATCTTACTTTCAGGTACCACTTCTTCAAACTTCATTTGTAATATTGTTAATGTCTATGCTCCCAATGATATGCTGAAAAGGAGGTAGCTATAGGAAACCTTAATTAATATTAAAAGCTCTTTTATCCATCTATGGTGCATTGGGGGAAACTTCAATAAAGTAAGACTTACTGGGGGAAATGAAAGGTTGTGGTAGGAGGGATGTTGGGATGAAGGATTTTGGAGATTTTATTGAAAAGATTCAAGGGGTGGATTTACCAATGCTGGGTGTAGACGTCCCCGAACGCATCCCGGGGCGAAAGGAGTGCGAATCCCCCCCGTTCTGGTTCGATATGCGGGTCTACTACAGTTCGAAGGACTCAAATGTCACGGTTCTTAATCTTGAACCAAAGAGTCAAAATCCGGCAAATCGTTTTGAAAACAGATTTTTTGAAAAGAAGTGCCAAACATGGACTGCTTTGCCAGATACAGAGTCGCCACCTAAATGTTTTTTAAATGGGAAATTTAGGAAACCCTGACTTGGTGCCAAAGGCCACGTTTCCGTCATCACCAAAGTTGCCTCGGCTCGGGAACTTGGGTACGATTGGGGAAGGTCACTTCGTGAGCACCCCCGCTCGCCCGGTCAAAGACCGGCCTCTACTAACCATGATATCTGTTTTTGAAAACATTGTATGTTCTTATTCTGGTTATTAGCCTAGATTTGCTATGTGATGCGCACGGCATACAAGTATAGACTGAGTCGCCTGAATTGGAACAAAACATTTCATGTTTGTTTGTTTGAAAATGGTTTGATGGTGCTACCCGCAGGTAGGCTAAGACGTGGATTTGCCACCCTCAGGTGGGCTTAGAAAACATGATTTTGCCACTATCTAGTGGGCTTAAAACAAACAGTCAATGATTTGTTCCACTTCAAATAACTCAACCTCCACCCACAGGCATTCAAGGCAGTTATATCACATAAGCATATAGCCTCATGGTAAGCATGCTATTCATGGCAACACTCACACGCATGCAAGGATGCTAAAGCATAAAACTCACCGAGTACTCCAAGTCAAAACAGAAAACCGGTTAGAAATCATGCATGATCCTAATTATACAGAAATGCCTAATGCAACGCATGCAATAATGCAACTATAGCAGGCTCGGCTATTCTAAACATGGCATATGGAATGCTACAACTAACACGTATTCAATTTGGAATTGAAATACAAATGCAGTTTGTATGATGCGCCGAGCCCGGTGCGTGCAAAACAGATGAATGATGCAAACATGCTGTCATACTGTATGCTAATTGAAATATGCCCTATATCTAACCATCATAAGCGGGTAAATAAAAGGGAGAAAGACGTGGGGTTGGAAGACATACATCACACACCGCACACTTATTACAATTATGCCCTCGCGCAGAGGGTCCGAATAAATAATACAGTCCGAAATATACAGTCCGAATAATATACAAATTCCTAATTAATTAACAAATTAACTAAGAAAAACTGTAAACTGGCATGCAAGCCAGGGGTTGCCTCACTTCCGCTGAATGATGTATGCTGGGCTGCCTTTTCGGAAATCCACTAGGATGCCCCAATTAGCCTCTGTTTGCAATGTTCCTCGAAATGCGTACCAAGCCTCGGAAGACTGCTAATTCCTGATATGCTGCAACAGAGAGCAGGAAAGGGACATAGCAATGTATTTCACAAATATATGCATGCCTCGATCCTCGTGCCACCAATCACGCATCTCGATGCATGATGGCCGAGGAGTCGGATTGCACAACTCAATATAGGATGAATGCAGATGAATGCTACAACAAAACCTAACTCCATCATGGATGATCCGGAGTGTCGGTGACTTGGGAATTGAGACCCGTTCCGTCACTCGGAGTACGAAACGTGCCTCGTTTCCCGTGCCCGGGCTAACTCCTATCCCGAACACGATGCAATATGCATGATATGCATGAAATGCAACTAAAATACAATCCTAACATACACAATGCTATGAAAATGAGATGTCTCGGAATGCGTGCCAGACGGGCACGCAAACCGAGGAAATGATCCTAAGGCATAAAATGTCATACGCAATGCAATTGGACTTACACTAACATGAGTGGACCTCAGCCACACTCACATAAGAGGCCGTCGGATAAAAAGTGAAGTGCCTCGAAATGCGTGCACACGGGCGCGCAAACTGAGGCGATGGCATACACGATGCAATGAGATTAAAATGGCATACAGAATGCAAAATAGACTTACACTAACATGAGTGAGCCTCAGCCACACTCACATAAGAGGCCGATGGATGAAAAATGAGATGCCTCGAAATGTGTGCACACGGGCACGCAAACCGAGGCAATGGCCCTAAGGCATGAAATGGCATGAAATATGATATACAATGAGACTAAAATGAGATGTCTCGAAATGCGTGCCCACGGGCACGCAAACCGAGGCAATGGCATACGGAATGCAACAAGACTATAATGAGATATGCGATGCAATATGGGCTTACACCAACATGAGAGAGAGCCTCAACCCTACTCACATGGGAGGCCGATGGATGAAAATGAAGCGCCTCGAAATGCGTGCACACGGGCACGCAAACCGAGGCAATGGCATACGCAATGCGATGAGACTAAAATGACATACAGAATGCAAAATGGACTTACACTAACATGAGTGAGCCTCAGCCACACTCACATAAGAGGCCGATGGATGAAAAATGAGGTGCGTCGAAATGCGTGCACACGGGCACGCAAACCGAGGCAATGGCATTAAGGCATGAAATGACATAGAAAATGATATGCAAACATGCCAATGGAATTTTAGCACTGAAATATGGGGGAAAACAGTCCCGAAAGATGGCGAAATGACACCAAATGCAAGGAATGGTCCCGAAATGCGAATTTAGGCACCCGAAATGGCCTATAGCTATGCAATGCATGCACAATATGGACATGGAATGAAAATAAAGTAGAAAGGCAGCCCCAAAACAAGCATTTTCCAGTCTAAAACATGGCCAAACAGCAAGCATAGATAGGGCAACAATGGCATACAAAAATGGCTCCGCAAGAGGGGTATTGAAGCAAGTGATACATGCGATGCCCAAATGGAAAAATACCCTTCTACAACACTGATGAGGGACTAAAAATATGAACATTTACAGTAGATGACATCCCCCAACTCAGTATGAAAACATGCTAAAAATGTCATGCAAGAACTAGGATACATAAGGCTATAACATGAGGTACCCCAAACATTCATCAAACCAGAAAATACCCTTAATGAAATATGTCAAGAAGATCAAAATATGACTCTTTCCAGTTCTGATGATGGCCGAAAACAGAATAGATAAGCTTAAAAAAGCATGCAAAAATGGGGGTCAAAGAGGGGTATAATGACAAGTATAACATGGAGACCCCCAACAAGGTTGATCCCTTCTACAATGTTGTAGAGGGACACAAAATAAGCTTACTCACAGTTCATGACATGCTCCAAAAAATTTACATATAGGCCAAACAAATCATGCAAACTTACGGTAAATTGGAGGAATTGTGAAGCAAGTGCAAGATAGGGGGCCCAAACAGGGTTGAGCCCTTCTTAATGTTGAAGAGGGGCTCAAAATAGGCCCTCTTACAGTTTACCTTATGCTCAAAAACAGATCACTCATAGGCTAGAAATTTCATGCAAAAATGTGACATACAAGATGATATTGAAGCAAGTACAATATGGTGATCTCAAATAGGGTTGAACCCCTCAACAAACATGAAGAATAGCTCAAAAGAAGGACCCTTTTAGTTAATGTCGGAGCCCAAAACAGTGAGTAAGTAGGCTTAAGAAATGAAGCAAGAAAATGCTACAAAAGAGGGAAATGGAGACTTACCCTTGAAGATCTCTTCTTTTCTACCTCTTGGCTTGAGGAATGTTGCTTCTAAGCCTCTGAGAACTTCTCCTTGCCGCTGGAAATGGAGTGGTGGTGGTGGTGCTTGATAGTGAAGAAGAAATGGCACCAAACTTGAAGAAAAATGACTTTGGAGCTTGGAAATGGAGAGAAATGGGAGGTGGAAGGTATAGCTCTCAATCAAATGTGTCTAAAAAAATGTCTAACCTTGAGCCAAGAAGCCAAGCCTCTCTTTTGTAGAGGAGAGGCATGAAAAATATCTAAGGTACCTCTCTAATCCTCCATACACGTGTATGGAGGATGGTCCAATTGGAAACCATCTGGCACAGCTGGAATACACTGAGGGAGAGGAAAATGGCCGGCCAGCTTAAAGGGGCAAAAATGTCATTTCAAAAAAGGGTGGCCGGCCAGCTAGGTTTTCTGGAGCTTTCGGGAAGAAGACTGGCCGGTGGGTGCTAGGGAAGTCCAAATGTGGCCATTCAAGTGTCCAAATTGAAGCCGGAAGTTAGCTTTCCAATGGCGCAAACCTTGCATCAAAATTCCTCCTGTGGAAAAAGTTATGCCGTTTCCGTGAAGCCGCGCAGATTTCGGTCCAACCGGAGTGATGCCCTACTTCAATCAACCATATCTCCTCCATCCGGAATTGAATTTAGAGATTCTTGAGTGCAAATGAAGCCCCGGAGTAAAATTTCCAACGGTGGTGGCCTCATAGCTTGATTCTCTTGTGCAAAGAGTTACGCCCGTTTCGGTGAAGCCGCGCAGACTTTTCCTTCCCGGATTCATGCTAAACCACTTTTGACCAAACAAAAAGTTGGTTGTCAAAACAATTGCTGGCCTCCCACCCTCCTACAAGCTTTCTAACTATGAAAATAAGGCCTCCACCAAAAATGAGCCCAAACCAATGCGAAATGAAGGTTCGGGGGCCGAAACGCGCAGTTCGGGACCCCGAAAACTGACTGTTGGGTACCGGGAGTGGTGTTCAACCACGAAGTGGGTATCTAAGACCCCAGTGTCCCTCGAAAGGGATTAAATAAGATGCATGCCAAAAATCAGAGCAATCGGAGATGGTTAGGCGGTCCCGAACCGAGGCACATGGTCTGACGGCTCCGAAAACCGGGAACCGAGCTCCGAAATGGGCAAAATGGCCTACGGCCACGAAAAGTAGCCCACGGCCACTAAGAGATGGTCCACGGGACCTCTCCCTCCCCTCAGGAACAAAAACAGAGAAAGAGCCTGGTTCGCGAACCGAGACAAAGTACAGAAAAGGGTTCGGAAGTCCGGAGGCAAGGCTCACGGCCGAGACTCTGAGACTTCTGAACGAGCACAATATGCAACATCACCGAGCGCTCAATCGGTGACGTCTGAGTCTTAAGGTCGGTCAAAAATGGGGTGTCTACAGTTGCCCCTCTTTGACAGAACTCGGAAGTCACAAGTGACGGGAGTGAATGTCAAAGCCCAGAGACGACCCATTTTTCACAAAGCCGAAGACTTAGACAATCATACAAGATAAACAGAGATGTGCCCGCAGGCGTGCCCGCAGGCAAGGGCAAAATGCAAAATGATGTGCAGGGAGATTTTGATAATTGGACTTATACGCTACGCGAAGCCGGTTTGACAATTGGACTTATACGCTACGCGAAGTCGGTTTGAAGATTGGACTTACACGCTAAGCGAAGCCGGTTTGACAATTGGACTTATACGCTACGCGAAGCGGTTTGAAAATTGGACTTACACGCTACGCGAAGTCGGTTTGACAATTGGACTTACACGCTACGCGAAGCCGGTTTGACGATTGGACTTACACGCTAAGCGAAGCCGGTTTGAAGATTGGACTTACACGCTAAGCGAAGCCGGTTTGAAGATTGGACTTACACGCTAAGCGAAGCCGGTTTGAAAATTGAGGACTCATGCAATGCACTGTAATGTAGTGGCTAAAATGCAATGTGATAGCTAGGAATCTTCCGCTTTTTCTTGGTTGAACCACAGGTACTACTCTTCTCCCTGACTATGGTCGCAACTTTCCCTATTCTCCAACAGGGTGACAGACTAGGTTGGATCAGTATCCAGAATTGAGGTGCATACAGATGCTATCTCAATCTATGGGGCTGCCATACAGATTTCAAGCCGAGGATATACCCCTGGGTATTTAAACCAGACTTTAGTCCCGGAAATTCCGAACCTTTGCGTTCTAGGCCCGAGCCATTCGAACTCTAGTTTCTACCGTCTCAGTTGGTCTCCTAGGAACTCAGAGCAAACACAGGCAGGTAGCTATACCAGACCACCGGAAGTCGTTCGGGCACGACAAACACCAAAGGAATTGCACCTTTAGAGGATTTAAGATCTCCTAGACCGGAGAGTGCACAAGATAGTGCGAAGGAAGATACAGGATTTAAGGTCTCCTAGACCGGAGAGTACACAAGACAGTACGATGCAGAGTGAATGCACAAAACAGTGCGATACAGATAAAGTGCGCAAGATAGCGCGATGCAATGCACTAACAAGTGCAGGTAAGGTGCGCAAGATAGCACGATGCAATGCATGCAATGCAAGTAATGTGCACAAAATAGTGCGATGCGCAAAATAGCGCGAGTGAAGTGTAATGCACTAACAAGTGTAGGTGGGACGCGCAAGATAGCGCAAATGATACAATGCACAAAATAATGCGATTGAGGTGCGCAAAATAGCGCGAATGATAAACTGCACAAAACAGTGCGATGCGCAAAATAACGCGAATGTAAACTGCACAAAACAGTGCGATTGAGGTGCGCAAAATAGCGCGAATGATAAATTGCACAAAACAGTGCGATGCGCAAAATAGCGCGAATGTAAACTGCACAAAAAGTGCGATTGAGGTGCGCAAAATAGCGCGAATGATAAATTGCACAAAACAGTGCGATGCGCAAAATAGCGCGAATGTAAACTGCACAAAACAGTGCGATTGAGGTGCGCAAAATAGCGCGAATGATAAATTGCACAAAACAGTGCGATGCGCAAAATAGCGCGAATGTAAACTGCACAAAACAGTGCGATGCGCAAAATAGCGCGATTGATTTGAAATGCACAAGATAGTGCGATGTGATATGCAAAGCACAGGACAGTGCGATTGAGGTGCGCAAAATAGCGCGAATGTAAACTGCACAAAACAGTGCGATTGATTTGAAATGCACAAGATAGTGCGATACGCTAAACAGCGCGATACGCTAAACAACGCGAGTGATTTGAAATGCACAAGACAGTGCGATACGCTAAACAGCGCGATTGATATGCAATGCACAAGATAGTGCGAGTGAGATACAACCAAGATGCACAAGACAGTGCAAGTGAGATACAAAGTGTAAGTGCACAAGACAGTGCGAGCGAGATAAAATGCACAAAAATGTGATAAAACGCATCTTCTATGCAAGTATGGGGGCATCTTCTATGCAATAGATACAAGCATTTTCTATGCAAGTATGGAAGCACAATTCATGCAATGTTGAAAGCAAGCATATTCTATGCATGAATCCTAACGATGCGCGGCACGCATGCAATAACAGTGTATATGAAAGTCCACATTCTATGTAATAGAGGAGCATCAAATATGTACTCTGGTGCCTTTGATTTGCTTCTTAGAGGACTTTGCAACACACTCAGTTCAAAAAGGGCACACCCTGTTCAAATTGGCGAGAGATAACATCTGCATGTAAAACCCTCGGGTGCTGCTTGGACTGCCATTCGGACTTGAAGCAGGCTTACACTTGGGGTCGAGATACACTATACTCCAGAGAAACGGCGAGGCTTGAGAAGGTGCACCTGGAATGCAGTCTCGGATTTTGCTAAGGTGCACCTGTAAACTCCAAATTTTTCCTCTTTTCTTTTGCTTTGCAGTCCGGAACCTAAATAGCTTCAGATAGGCCCTTGTTCTACTGTTCACACTAATCGGGGGCGGACCCTGTGGCTTCATGAAAGAACCAATCCTGTTTTGCACAAATGTGGAGAACGACACGGCACTCTGAGCACAAAACGATTTTTGAAATTGAAATGAGAAAAGGGTTCTCAACCGGGTATTGAGCCTACAACTGACCACAGCCAAAACGACTCAACACAGAAAAACAAAAGGTAAACGACCTAGACACATCGAGTAACACTCGAGATGACTCAAAACAAGAATCGAGATAAAACAAAAAGACACGACACTCAGACGTGCGCGGGGAGCCTGTTTCACCGGGTAGTGTTTCCCGCCCTTTCTCATTTGTGATTCTCACATCACTCGGCCCTCAAGCTCTATTTTTCTGAAAAAGCCCTTTTCTCACTTTTTCTCTCAACGCACATCTCTCTATTCTTCAATCTCTCATTTTTCAATCCCTCCCCTGGGTGGTTGATGGATAAACAGGAAGTTGCGGGCTCTTGTCCCTAGCACTCAGCTAGATTCTTCTTCTTCTGCACACAGCCAGTGAGTTTCTCCCACAGAGGGGTTGTGCTACAAATGAGTGTGTAGCGAATTTGCAGCTGGCATAGGTTGATGGTGCTCTGCCGGGGAGCTTGGACGTGATTAGATCTGTCCAAATGAGGGAGTGGAATATCTTGCCCCATTCCAGTTCGTGTTTTGCACTTGGCTTGGTACCTCGTTGCTCGGAGGGTGAAAGAGCTTTCAGTCTTCCGTTATTAACCTCAGTTGTGCCCTTCCTGGCAGGTGTGATGCCCTTCTTGGCAAGCGCGTTGATAAAGGGAAAAGACAGAAAACCTGACTCAACTGTGCCCCTAGTTCATCATTTTGACCATTTTTTGTTTTTGCTTTCTATTAAAACAATTTTGACCAACATGAGAGTTAGATTAGCATGCTTCTTCATTTTTTAATTTAAAATCATGCAAGTCAGGCTATGAGCACTGAAAATTTTCCTTTTTTGGGTCCAAGAAATGGTCCAGTTTTAGAAAAATGGGATAATTTTCGAGAGAATTAGTCAACCTCAGTAAAAATTCTCAAAAACTATTTTCGCAAACGGCCAATGCTCAACAAGCACGGAACCTACTCTCGAGACGCGCAACCTCGGATCCAAAGGAAAACTGCCCCTTGCTTGAAGAGAGTTGCATGGCAACGGAAAGTTGCCCCTTGTTTGAATGGCACCGCAGCGCATTGAATGGCAACGGGAAGTTGCCCCTTGTTTGACTGGCGCCGGAGCACACTGGATGGCAACGGAAAGTTGCCCCTTGTTTGAACGGCACCACGGCGCATTGAATGGCAACGGAAAGTTGCCCCTTGTTTGAATGGCACCGCGGCGCGTTGTAGTCAGTCCTCGGAGCGACGAACACAACCGAACTCTCGGATACAGAGAAGGCAAAGATATCAAAACCATTACATGGACACAATCGAATTTGAATTGTTTTACGGCTGGAGTTCAGAATGAAGTTGCCTACGTATCCCAAGATGGAATCAAGCCTTACGTAGTTCGGGGTCAGGGTACACTCGGGTATTTAACCTCTCCTTTTTATGCTCTAACTTTTGCCAAGGCCCTGTTGCAGGTTTTCAACCTTGCGAGCTATGTTTTCCTTTTCTTTTCAATTCTTT
>JAPPVO010002772.1:0-56577 GCA_030407325.1 Camellia japonica | reverse complement strand
TGGGTCGTTGCGTGTGGGGGATGGGGAAAAAATTGATGCACTCCGGAGATTTTGCTATCATAAGGAGAATGAAATTGTGTGTCAGCCTCTTGGGCAAATAGTATTATTCATGTGGGACAGCAGTTTGTAGAGGGTGCACAAGAATTTCATAATGTTTTATACAAGTATGCAATCAAATGCGGGTTTCAGTTTAAGTATGTCAAGAACGAGACAACGAGGGTTACTATGATGTGTGCGATGCTCGAGGACAGAGGTTGCTTATGGGCTATACATTGTAGAGCACAACGAACAAATGGATTTTTCTACATCAAAGAGTTCAGTGATGTGCACAGTTGTGGTACAGATGTCCGGACGTCGAAGAATCTAAGAGTTAGTTTTAATTTGGTGTCGAGTACTATATTTGAAAATTGTGAGGGACAAGCTGTTGACTTATCCGTGTAAGGTGGTAACTATTTTGAAGCGGGATTATAGGCTAGATGTAAGTTACCACGTGGTATGGTTGGGTGTGGAGAAAGCAAAGGCTTTCATTCATGGAGATCACTCATTATCATTTGACTAGCTGCGATGGTATTCGGATGCTGTGATGCGTTACAATCTGAAGAATTATGTCAATATTGACTACGATGTGAGTAGTCAATAGTTTCATCATTTTTTTGTATAATTTGCTGAATGTATTTTTGGGTACAATTTTTTTCGGCCTTTGTTATTCCTTGATGGAACGTTTCTCAAAGGAAAGTATAAAGGTCAGCTACTTGCAACAACAACGAAAGATGGGAACAATGGTTAGTTTTTTTTTGGTTACTGTGTGTGTGCACATGTAAATATTCACAACCCCTATTGGCTTTCTATTGTTTTTTGCAAACTATTGGTATTAATATTCACATTGGAATACTGTGATCAGTTGTTTAATGTTGTTGTGTTGTAGGTCTATTCCTGTTACATTTGTGATTGTTGATTCAGAGACCACGACCAATTGGTCATGGTTTTTGTACAAATGTGGGAAGGTTGTTGATGGTAAGTGACATATTACTTTTATTTCTAACCGTAATCTTGGTTTGTTAGAAGCGATGCAGAAGGTGTTTCCATCAGCTCACCATGATTATTGCTTACAACATTTGAAGAACAATTTAAGAGACTGGATGAAGGGGATTGATAATGGGGTGGGGTTCCATGAAAAGCTTAAGAAATTAAAAGATGAGGAGTAAGCAATAACCACATAGTTTTTTCAAAGAGTTGGCATCTGAGCACTGGGTGAATTCATATTTCAAGTAATAGTAGTCACCTGATGTATTCCATTTGTTAAGTTTAAATGGTAGCTTGTACAAAATTCAGCCATGTCTTGTGGCAATGTGAAATTTCATAATCAGTTTCGAAGAAATTAACTTTAGTGTTGTACAATGTTGTGATATTGTGCAGAGGCATGCGTTATGGGAGATGACATCTAATGCAGCAGAGTCATTTAATAATTAGATTAAAGAAGCACATAATCTTCCTATCACTTGGATGATGGACAACATTCGTCCTCAGTTGATGTGGCAATGTCGGCGCAGCGTGACCAAGAAAACAAGTGGAATGAGGTTATTTGTCCTACATTCGAAATCATGCTTCTTAATTCGTTCAACGACAGGCGGTCTTAGTAGGTTAGCAAAGCCAATGAGGATGTGTTTGAGGTTCATTCAATATCATCCGTTATAGTTGGTATTGCAATACGTGTTCTTGCTTCCAATGGAAAATTAATGGATTCCTATGTGACTATGCTATTATTGCTATTCAGAAGAGCTGGTACAATTCTTAATGATTGTGTTGAACATTACTTTCATGTAGAGACGTATCGTGCAACCTATTTGGGTACTATATCCTCCATACTATCAGTGGAAAAGTCATTTTTTGATCTCATGGACTTCACCATATACCCACTAACTGTGAAAAGACCATCCGGTAGGCCGAAGAAGAATAGAATGCCATCAAGGGGAGAGAAACTGAAGCAAATAAGGTGCAAGAAATGTGATAAGTTGGGAAGCCACAATCGAAAATCATGCAAGGAGCCAATATAGGGTATATAGATTGTGTTTTACGTAGGATTCTTTTATTGATGTTTGGAATAAGATTACGTTTTGTTTGGCAAATATAATAATGCGTTTTATTCACTTTTCATAGTATTTCATTTGTGTTGTCTATATTTTGTTTTGTTGTAGTATTTTGGAATGAAGGTGTAAAAAGAGAGGACATTGTTTGTTTTTTAGGTGGCTAACTGACATTTTGTTGGTGTTTTGTGATGATGAATACATGTACTGATGTGAATATTCACATCATACTATACAAGTACACAAGAGTTCTAATGGAAAATGTGAATTTTCGCATGTACATACAATGTGATGATATGAACATTCACACTATGTGAATATTCTCACTTGGGTTGAACTTTTCACATTATTGTTATGAATGTTGACATGAATATAATTTGGGATGTGAACTTTCACATGCATTTAGTGTAACATGGTGTGAATATTCGTGACTGATGTGAATCACAACATATGTTAATATTCACACCTATCAATGACTTTCGTAATGTTGTCGTGAAGACAATGTGAATATTTCTACACACAATATGTGTAGTATAGAACAATGCGGTTTAAACAAAAACATAAACTAACAGATCAACGCCAAATGTAGATCAAAATGCACAAGTGGCATATTGGAATATTAATAAATGTCAAATCGCTAATTTACAATTTTATTTTATTTTTTGGTCAAAATGTCAAAGCAATTAATATTAACATTCATATCGAGTGTAGGTTAGTATGTAGGTGGACACCCCCATCTATAGGTTTTCATGGCTCACAATTTTTTTGTAATACAAAAAACTATATACTAATAAGTCTTGTAATCCACACCATTCAGACTAAGTGAGGCTGTCAACAAAATGTCTTCATGGTATATGTGTGCCCATATGATGTAACATACTGCGGACTCGCAGTCCACCCTGTAAATGCAACATGGTTATGGTTAGCACTTGACATCTATGTTTTGTATAATGGTTGTGAGGATTTGTACAAAATGTTGTGAGGCTTACAAGGTGTCGGCCTGCTGAGGACAGACGCCAATTGATATGATTTGTTATGACGGATCTTGGCTTGTGAACTTAGCCCATAGCGGTGATGATTGGCCAATAACACGCACAACATTCTCGATGTAGTCCTCTGTGTAAGGAATTTCACTTTAGGCACCAACGAACATATATATGCGTACATGTACTTTGGAATTTAACACATTACAACAATTCATATATGTGTTAAACAAGAGCCACTTCCAACTTGTTGTGCTTGGTCAACATGCGGGTCATATATGTCGGGCCTGGTTGCAAGGAGTTATAATGCCTCCACAATTGGTCTTTAACGTCGTACACAGCGATCGTCCAGTTGAAGTTATGGTGCAATGGGAATAGTAGATATCTCTCTCATTGGTAGTGTTTCATATGTGCACCAATGTGTTATTTCTTTCGCTAGGAGGTTACAGTCATATCACTTTCTACACACATTGGACATTCAAATACGGTAATCATGTAACGGTTACATTAATGGAATGTGAAGATTCACATTCACATCAAGAAAAACGAATAGAGTACCAAACACATGCTTGTGAAGATGAATGAGGCTTCCACTGAAGTTGGGTTGACCACTTCTTATTGTTCAAGTAGTAGTTCGGCACATGCATCTATCACATGCACAAACATAGGGCCGTATTACATTATTTGTGGGGGGTGAACAGTGTGTGTGTGGCTGTCTGTGTGTCTGTTTGTGTTTGTGGTCTCTGTGTGTTTGTGTGTGAACAGTGAATAAGTTTTGGTAATGGCGTACGTTGATGTGTATTGATTCCTCCTTGATAAGGTACACAATGTCATCAAAATACACGTATGTAGACTTTAAATCCCCTTTCCATACAAGCAACCTGTGCATTTATGTGAATAGAAACATTGCACATAAATAAACTAAACCAAATCATCAAGTATAACTGTGAATATTCACATTTATGAAATGGGAATGTTCAAATTAGGTGTTTGTACAGTCACTTACTCATCACCTCCACTCTTTTGCAAATTCTGGACCTTTTGCTTGTCGTGTTTGGACATCATGCTCTAGACCTTGAACTTGCTGGTCAATGTCAATAATTTTTTTGGGCGCTTCACCAGTGGATGCTTGTCCACATATTGTACTATGTGGACTATATGGGGCTGGTTTGGACCTCGCTCTTGCTCTTTCTTTTGGCCACGTAGGTTTGGGTACTGGATGTCAGGCAAATGGTGCTCTTTTCGTTCTTTCTCCTTGATATGCTCACCCTAGAAGGTGGGCTGAGATTGTGTTCCATTTGAGGGTTACTTGTTGAGGATGTCATGATGCTTCTGTGCCTCGACCTGTGTGACAATGTGGACGAACTGATCATCGAATAGGTCTTGAAGAATTATTTTCTCGCATTCTAAGTCGATGACTAGCTGCGTCAGGAGCCGAATTTCAATATCCTTTCGCTCTGTGCAATTCTTGATTTCAGTGTTGGGTGAGGTTGATTGATTGAACAGTTTATCTTGAAGATCAGCTATCACTCTTGCCCTTAACTCCCATAAGGATTCAAGGTGTTTGTATTTTGCTTCTCACTGCCTTATAATGCCCCAAGCCTTCCGATTTTTTTGACAAGCATATCGATGATATCGGGTTGGTTTGTACTTGCTACGATAATAACTCTCTCACCAGGTAGGCTGCTAAAGGGAATGTTGATGTCATCGTCACTGTCATTTAGGTCAACTCCCTCGCCAAAAATTCAGAGTTGCTACCACCATGTTGTTCATCCTTGATGTTATTGCGTTGGGGTGATGTGGTGACTGGTTCATCACATTGGGGCTACACCTTCAATGTGGTACGATTGAACTTTTGCAATTCTGTTTAGGTTGTATAGCTGTTTTTCGTGCTCCTCGGAGGGGTTTAGTCTCATCAGGTACGATAGCCCTACAGTTCGGACTCCCGTGGTTCTGAATTTGTTTTCAAAGTGCAATATGAACAGAAACAAATGAGAGTCCAAATCCGGAAAATCTTAGAAAATCCATTAATCATCAGAGATGTCAAAATGGATTGCATTGCTAGATTTCAGAGTCGCCACCATAATATTTTTAGGAAATTTAGGAACCCGTGACTCGTGTCAAAGGCCACTTGTCCATCATAACCAAAGTTGTCATAGTTGGAAACTTAGGTATGAGAGAAGAAGGTCATAAATTGAGCACCCTACTCACCGATCAAAGATCGGCCTCTACTAATCATGATGTGATTTTTATCACATTATATGCTCTTGTTCTAATTTTATTATGCTAACTTACTATGTGAAAAGCATAAGTATAGATTGTTTTGCTTGCTTGGAAATGACTTGATTTTATGTGATTTCAAAAAGGTTTTTAAGTATACACAACTCAAAAGGAAAAAAATGAGCTTGTATATACATTTGATCAAAATCATCCCCATTGCAAGTAAAATAGCCTTCATCCACAGGCATTCAAACCGTTCATTGTGAGTAAGCACGTAGCTTATAGTAGATGCTAAGCATGGCAACAATCACACACATAAATATGCTAAAGCCAAAAATACTCACTTAGTACTCCGAGGTAAGCCAAAGAAAAAGAAAGTGATTAGAAAACTGCATGATCCTCACAATGTACATGACTAATGCAACACATACAATAATGCAACTAAAACGCATGCGGTAGCGCATGTATTCAAGTAAATAGGAAATGACAATGATATTTAAGAATGATGAATCAAACCTTATATATGCAAAAATGGATACAAATCATGGCAATGATATGAAACGAAAACATGACACTATATGCAACCACGGTAAGCATATAAATAAAAGAGAGAAAGAAATGGGGGTTGGAAGACATACAAATATTATAAATTTGCCCTCGCACAAGAGGGTCCGAATGATTATTACAAACACAAATGAATAAACTAACTAATTAACTAATTATTACAAGTCCGAATGAAAGCAAAGCAATTAATTGATTACATATACGAATCAAAGCTACTAATCTAAAGGGGACTTGAACGGGAGGCGAGAAACCGCATGTGTGCAACTGAGAACACCCTCCAAAACCTCTCTGTTTGCTACCAAAACCTGCTCTGCTTACAGTCAGAAAATTGTTCTGTTTTGGCATCAGGATCTACTCTGTTCTGTTATAAAATCAGTACTATCGTATAACATGCTTGGCTGGCTAGCCTAATAAGATGGTTCACCTTACAGAGTAATGGCCGGCCGGCCACTATTTTTGAGGAATACCCTGTTGCAATAGAACTAGAACAGAGCAAGACAAAGTGTTTCTAGGAGGTGTTTATTCTCTTTACCCTTCCTTATCATGAAGATGTTCAAGGGAGGAGTAGATTCAATTCTCAAATCATCAATCATCGCAAATTTGTTATGTGATGATCTTAGAAACGATAGGACAAGAGTTTAATAAACATAACAAAGATAAACAATACCTTCTCCCTATCATGGAGTTACCTCAAGGAAATGGGTAAACTTGCCTCATAAATCAGCGAACATCGCTAAAATAGTATGTGATAATTCTAGAAGCAGTAGATTCAATATAACGTCCGACTGAACTTTTATTATCTTTTTACCTCTTTTTTACTCCAGTTTTATTAGCCTTTTTTACTTTACCTTTCCATTTTCTTTATCTTTTCTCTTTTTTGTCCAAAAGTGATGATTAAGTCCACTAAGTCCAAAGCAAAAAGATTAACAAGCATGACTTGACCCGAGAAATGAACTCTTGAGCTCTTTTCTATAGGGGAAATTACAAAGGAGGAATCAAACTCATTTACAAGCGATAATAAATTCGGAGTCAAACCCGAAACGGACGATAATGACTCCAAATCCAAACCCGATAATGAGCTATAATGAATCCTTCCTTTATGATTTCCAAGGGTCTAACTAGAAAATTAGTCTCTTAAAAGTAATGCACAGGTGACCGAAGGAGATGTCAAACAAGAGATTGTGCTTAGTATAAGGAAAACGTGCTGCCCTAGTAATGAACCTCCGAAGAGATTAAACAATTTAGCATGAGGAACCCCTCCCTTATACCAAGAACAATAACTCTCCATTTGATACAACCTTTGATCGAAGAGCAAAGAAAGGAGAAAGGTTGTAGAGTATGAATGAAAAATGGATGATTACAATGACATGAATATATAAATGAAAGGTGTAAAAATGAAAAAAAAGACAATCAACTCAAACAGATTGACGACTATATCCTAAACACATCAAATCCAGGAGGACTTAACAACACACAACTATAGTATTCAAAGAATAATTTAACACATTAAAAACACTCAACAACACAAAAACATGCTGAAAATCAAGTTTATGAGGTGCGAAAAGTGGGCAAAAGTGGAATAAAACCAAGGGGTTTCATCTAACCAACAAGCCTAAGGAATTGTAGCTAACCCTCCTCACCCCTCCCCTTTTTGTGACTCTAAATCACATATTTCAGGCCTCAAAACACTTTGAAAACAATAAGTAAATATAAGAAAAAGAGAGAGAAAAGATGGTTGAAGAGTTCAAAGAGTACCCTTGAAAGAGAGGATGTTCTTCTTAGTTCACAAACCATACTCTTAAACTCTCTAGGATCTGAAATTATCTTCAAGAACCTCAGCAAAAGCTTTAAGTTTAACTTATAAAGTGTATGTATTGTGCATGTATATTACAAGAGGGTAGAAAGATGGTTGATCAAGCTTTGGGCTCTTAGGGAATTTTTCTAACCCAACCATAAGGGGGGTGTTATATTTATAGAAAAACAGGTTCTCACGTTAGAAAAATCTGTATCAAAAACAACTGGCCCAAAGCATGTGCATGGGAGCAGGTGGTAGCTATAAAATATTGCTACGCTAAACATGGCCAACGGCCATGAGGAGGTATGGCTGGCCAAATGAAAATGGCCTACCGGCCATTTGTTGGCCAGCAGTTCTCTGAGTGGTCGGGCTAGAAAAAATAAGATTTTGGTCCAAAGGGGGTGTAAGGTTTAGATTTTAAATCTTGAAACCGAATCATTTTTGCTAAAGAATTGAATGATTGCACAGCGTAACATTTCATCATCGAGTATTTAGAGTGAGGCGCTCAAGTCTTAAGGGCAGTCAAAATGGGGTGTCTACAAGTTGCATACAGCTCGCTAGCATTAACCTGAAATAAAAAAGTCAGTTTAGTAAACCGACATGTTCAGTTGGTGTCATGTTGTGAATGTTTGCAAAAACATTTGAAGGTCGTACCACATTAAAACCAAACTCAGTCAAAGACGTGGATTTCATTTTCTTGTGTAAAACAGTTAGGTCTCACTTCACACAACAAGGAATGGCATTAGTCTTGTGGTGGTTGAGGATGGTTGTGTGTTCACACAACTAGTACTGCATCAAACAACAATGACCTATGTTATTCAACCATTTCAGAGCAATATCAACAGATATGAACATTCATAACAGTGGCACAGATGTGGATGTTCATAGTTGTGTGTATGGATGTGAATATTCACATTTGGCCATAGATATGGATGTTCACTATTTCAGACTAAAATCAGTGTGCACTGTGTGTGTGTAAAGAGCAATGTGTGTTGACACAACCATCAACAACATTCAAGAACATGTGAATATTAACATTTGAGAACATGGGTACTTACTATCAACAACACTGACACAGTCGGTGACTTCCCTGGCTTTTTGTCGTTTTGGGAAATGAAGGATGTCAGTGTTGTTCTAATTTGTTTGGCCCAATCATATTCTTGCATGCTTTCCAATGGGACCATATGTGCATAGTAGCCCCATCCTATTGTCTCGCCGCTTGTTGAGGAAAAAAAAAGTTTCTAGCATGCATACATGCAGACTAATCACGCAATTTCTTCATTATGATTTTTATTCTTGCTGGTCAATACCTCGGTCAAAAGGGTGCGTATCCATTTTGAAGTCAACCGGCTGACATTTTTGCACCTTTTGTTTATAATTCTAGTCTTTTTCTTCGCACTATATGATATGTCCATTGGTTTGGTGCCACAGTCCACATCAAAAATCAGTTTAATATCGCTGTCATGTATGTTCATTTTTTTCTTGCCAGTGTAGAAGGCATCTTTGGATGCCTTGTACATCTGTAAGACATGCACAACAACATCATCATACTTTATGCACTTGTCGATGTCGATCTCACCAGTTCTCAATGCATCTAATAATTGTCAGAAAGGTGTTTACTGCAGGTAGCCGAGTTGTGCTTGTGTGAACTTTGTGCTTTTCATTAATTTCACCAACTCTGTTATGTTCGATCTGTAGTTGACATGACACATGTCAACATTGCTGCTATTATCTGCAGGTCGGCTTTCTTCCTTGACATGATATTCCTCTCTTTTTCGCTTGGATGATTTCTTCTGTGCAACATCTACTAAATGGAGCATAAAAATTAACACAATACTCATGAATAGGTAACAAGTAGTATATTTTGCTAACAACATCAGTGATATAAACATTCAACATAATGATTTGAACATTCACAGTGGTGGATATGAACATCCACATTTGTCAAATGTTAACCCAACAGATCAAATTATGTTGTGAACATCCACACTCGTAATTTAGATGACAATACGCATACTTATTACAATCATGCAATGCCGATGTTACAGTTCAACATTAAAGTTAACATGGAAATAACAAAAGTGATATGTTTGTTCTAAACACAGTAGTGAATGTTCATAGAGTGTGTGATCAATTTACACATGTTACGAATGTTCACAACATAATTATATATAACAACATCTAAAACATGCAAGTTAGCCCATGATTCTTTGTTTTCATGTGAATGTTCACTAGTATTAACAACAACAATATTAGGGACAATAAGAGTAATAATATGAAATTTCACACATTGGTGCTGTTTGGTGTAGCTGTTAAAACAGATTATAGCTTATAGCTTAATAGATTATAGATTATGACTTTAATCAGAAGCTGTTAACCTGTTTGGTATAGCTGTTGGATTATAGATTTAAGTTGCTGAGTAGTGTTTGTTAAATAAGCTGTGAAGTAGCTTTTTCAATTAATTTTTATTTTTTATTATTCACTATTTATCTACATTTTTTATAAAAAATAATAATAATATTTTATAGTCCATTTGGGTCTTTTTCTATTTTTTAAAAAATAAAAAATAAAAAAAATCTAAGAGTATAAGCGTGAATTAATATGTCAACAGCAGAAGCTGATAATCAGAAGCAAGGGGTGAGCAGCTTCTCAGAATCAGCTTTTTTGACTTAAAATAAGCTGTTAGAATCAGAAGCTGTTTGAAATAAGTTTAACCAAACAGTCCAAAATAACTTTTTAAAAGCCAGAAGCTATAAGCTGGCTCAAAAAAGCCCTACCAAACACCCCCATTGTACGAATAGAAACAGGGGCTATTCATATTGGTTCAATTAGAATAGAAGATTCACACGATTCACATCTTTGGGCACTGATGTGAACATTCATATATCTGAGCACAAGTGTGAACATGCACATCTTTGGGCACTGATGTGAATGTTTGCATCTATGGACAATGATGTAAACATTCACATCTGATAAAGGTTTGAATGGAATAGAGGTGGATTAAGCATTTGTATTGGCATTAGCACAAATTTATTTGGCATGTATGTTCACATTCAGACCACAAGAGCGACGAATTGCATTTTTTTTTTTTTTTTTGTGTGGATAACAACAGTGTTGAGAATATCCGCACTATTGATGTGAACATTCACGGGATTGTTAACATCAACATTGAATTACAGTTTACAATACTAAAGTTAACATCAATAGTAGAGATGTGAATATTCACATGAATATGAATATGAAAACCAAAGCAATAGTGGAATTAATCAATGTGTTCACATAGGCCACTGAGATAACACCAACATATGTTGATTTCTCATATTGACAGAAACAAAATTTTACAACATAAAGGAAACATTTGCATACCATCTTATAATCAATATTCACATAACCACATTGACCAAACCCATATGACCATTATTTTAGCAATAAGTATAATGTGGATGTTCACACTAATATTTACATTAGCCATATTGTGAATAATGTCATAATTTCTAAAAACTCTAATTGAGCCACAATTACAGCAAGACAAGACTATTATGTTAAAATCAAGGTGGCTTGCATAGTATCAACATGCATAGAAACACACTGAGCAATGTGAATATTCACACAAATATTTGAGACTACAAAACTTTGAATAAAGCCGATAATCAGACTACATATGGTGTGAATGTTCACATATGAGTATCGTACAACAAGAACACTGAGGTAGGCTAAAAGGTACCACATTGAGACCACTTAAGTTACATTTATAGCCTTTAAATTTTATTTATTTAGTAGAGATGATGTGTTTTGTGCACTTGTATAGATTTGGCAGGTAACATGCAAATTCAAGCAAAAAGTGGCACAAAAGTATATTCTTCATGCAAGTAGTGAAAATTCCCGGCCTGCCACCTCACCACACGTACGGCCAGACTCCACCACACGTCTGGTCCACCACCGCTCGAACGGAAAGTATGGGCGCTCGAGCGGCCACCTAGGGTTGTGTGCGAGAAATTTCAAGTTTACTCTGCTGGGAATAAAAAGAGAGGGGGAAAAAAAAAAAAAAGGCTACTTTGGGGTTCCGAAGTATTTGAAAGAAATGAGGGGCTAGGGTTTGGAAAAGGGGATTCTCAAGCTTCAAGGACAATTTTCATGGAGGCTTCTTTTTCTCCTACTTCTTCCCACGCCTCCATGAGTGTCTAGGCTCCTATTTCTGGGGTTTTAATGAAACCCTAGCAGTAGCACTTGTGTCCTTTAAACTACTGGAGAGTGTATTTAGGCCTTGTTTAGCAAGTGGTGATTTTAACCAAAAAGTTAAAAAGTCACTTAAAAAAATCAAAAAGTCATCTCAAACATACTATTTTTTTTACATCATATTTTAGCCAAAAAAGTTACTAAAAAAGTTCCCCAATGAGGCCTTAATTCCTTTATTTTCATTTTGGTAGTCTTTGGAGTTGTTGTATCTTAGTTTTGAAGGAATACAATTCGATTTAAACTTGTTGGGATTGTTCGTTCGCACATGCTTTCGTTGAAAAATTATGTGGGAACTTAGAAAATTTGTTCTAGTGTCGACACTAGCCTTCCTAGGGGTCAACACCACCTTGCTGCCTTGCTCTTATTGTCTCTGCTAGTTTATAGGGTCGACTCTTGTCTACTGCTGTGTTCTCGGTGTTTCTACTGAAATATAGGGTCGACACCACTGGTTCCTAGGGTCCTTTGTCTGCTGCACATATTAGAGTCTCAGCTTTTCTTCTTGAGGGTAGAGACTACTGCCTTGAGGGTAGACACCTGTGAGTTATTTTTAGAAATTTTGGTTCGGTTTTGGGCCCAACTTTTTGGGGGTTTAACTTATTCTTTTCTTTGATTTTAGGGTTATTATTCTACCACTATAAATAGACCCCAAACACACTTTTCTCATTCACTTTTGTTTTTCTCTCTCTCTCTCTCTCTCTCTCTCTTCTCTCTCTCTCTTCTTCCTCTTTTCCCTCTTTGAACCGTGAACTTCTCTCCCTTTCTCTATGGAACTCAACTTTTCTCACAATAGATCTCTAGATCTACTCGGTTAGAGGCAATCTTTTCACCTTGGTCCTTTGAGAAAGGTTGTAGATCTCATCAAAGGCTTTTTTTTACCCAAGAGTTTCGTGGTTTCATCAACTTTGAGTTTTTTCGAGTTCTCTCCTTCGCTTCAAGAGGTAAGGTCTATTTCCTTAACTCAATATGAGTTCGTTGGAGTATTTTTGGTATATTTTGAGATGTAGATCTTTGTCACAACCCAAACCCACCCCTACGGGTTTAGTACCATAACCAGCCAATAATCCGTGATTACCGAAGGCTTGCTTAACAGTAATAACAGTAATACAGAGTACAAGGGCAGGCGGAAGCCAAAACAGTAATAAAAGATGTCTAATGAGCTGTGACAGTCTGTATGCAAAAAGACTTTTCATAACATATTTATATCATAACCAGAACAGTATATACATACAACTTATACAGACATTCAGGTTAGGGACCAAATCCCTACCATAACAGTACAGTGCCAGTCTATACAGTCTATACAAAACAACTACAGAAAGGGGGAATCTAAAACACCCCCAAAGCAGCCTTGGCTTGGCAGCACTTGGAACCTCGCAATGAGGTACAGTGGTTGGCTTGACAAAAAGGGAGTTAAACCCAACGCTCCTAGCTCCGATCCGGTGCCTGGACACCTACATATATATATAAACAGTGAGCTAAAACCCAATGAATAACATATGCGTAAAAAGTTAAGAATGAATGTCTTTTCAGTATTTAAATCAGTCATTTGAACAATATATCAGTTATTTGATCATAGCAGTCATAAGTGGTACATCCAATAGCAAACAGTACAGTAGGTCTTATCAGACCGAACAGTCAGTTGATGGCCATCATGTCAGTAAACAGTAGTGGTTCCAACATGGGAACCGACAGAGATCTCTGTGACAGTAACAATACAGTACAGTAACAGTAAATTGCTATGGATGCCACAAATACAGTTCGCAAATAGGACAAGCATTCATTCAGTAAGAAATATCATTTCAGAAAGCAGTACAGTTGATCATTCAGAAAATATTCATGATTGAATATATCTTTACAACATTGTTACTTACAGAGTACTGGGCTACAGTTAGGCTAGAGCGTCCTCGGATGCCAACCCTACAATTACAGAATGAACACACACTAAGTTATACACTTGGGAATCAATGATTTAGTCCCTATCTTGACTCGGTGTGGTTCTGCATTAATATTCTCCTTAAGATGCCTTAAACATGTCCTATGAATGCCTAGGATGGAAAGAGGATGGAAAGAGGATGTAAAGATGCACTTTAAAACACTTTTCAAAATTTGCTGAAACAGGGGTCCACGCTCGAGCGTGGCTTTCTACGCTCGAGCGGACATGCAGAACAAAGGAGCTCCGCTCGAGCGTGGATTGCCCCGCTCGAGCGGACTGTAAAATCATGCAAAAGTACTGGATGTATGCAATTCACGCTCGATGGACGCTCGATCCCCGCTCGAGCGTGAGACACAAGTCCTCGCTCGAGCGTGCAGTCCCTCGCTCGAGCGGACTGTAAACACATGCAAAGTACTGGATACACGCATTTCACGCTCGAGCGTTACTTTCCCCGCTCGAGCAGACTGCATGAACTCAGAGTGTACGCTCGAGCGTGAAGTCTTACGCTCGAGCGTGGGTCCAAATTCTGGAATTCCCAGATTGAACCTTCAAGCTCAAAATCAACTTTTAAAGCATTAAATTCGATCCTGTTGGGCTAATTTTCTGGAAAACACCTTAAAACCCATAATACAACATGTTTTAGATCAATTTGCAAAATCAAAGCCCAAAGGTAGTTCAATTAAACACAATTTCAAGGAAAATTTCAAGAACATGATGAACATATGACATGCATGCGTTCTAATGAGTTCAAAGCTTCTAATACATGCTCCAAAGAGCCAATTCTCTCAAAAACATGATGGATTCATGGACTTCAACCAAAATGTAAACATGCATGTAGGAATACCCATGAAAACAACCTCAAAACTTCAATATAAGAACATGCATGCATGATTTAAGCTTCTATTCAACAATCTTAACCAATTCTAGACTTTAAAACTCTAAACTTCCATGAACCATGCAACACACGACTTAATTTCATAAACCAAAGGATGAATATCCTACCTTAGGTCTTCAATTTCAAATATGCTAGCTCAAAATTGCTATCTACACTTCATTCCTTCCAAATTCAAACAAGAATTCTAGATGGACTCAAATTTCTCCTACCTCTCTCTCTCTCTCTCTCGGTTTTGCCTTCAAAATGGCTGAAGATACAATGCCAAATGTGCATTAATCAAGTCTAAACAAATATTGACAAGGTGGCCCACTAACATGGCAAAATGGTAGATAAGTCCAACTAATGTAATTTATCATTAAATAATCTAATTTAATCATGCCAAATCAATTTTAAATTAAATCTACCATAAATCCACATAAATTCCAATTAGCATAAAACATTAATCGATTTCATATTTGGCCGCCGATAAGGCCTTCAATTTGCAGTTTAAAACATAAAACATGGACAGATCAAGTAACAGTCAAACAGATAGAAATGCATTTAAACTAATACACTCCAAGCAATCAGTCAAAATTTCAGTCAATCAGTCACTTAACATGCTTAGTCATAGATTAGCACTAATCAGTGGTATTATCAGTAAACAATGGTGAGGGTTGTCACAATCTTGTGGTGGTTAGATTGCTTTTGGGGTATATTTTGTGGGTTGAGGGTTTGTACAAATTGGGGGTTGTTTGGTTATAATTTTGCTATTAAATCTATTTTTGGTAAACAAACTTGTATTTGATTTTCTAAAAGAGAAAACCCCCAATTTGTAAAAAAAACCCCTAAATGATATTGTTTTGGGAGTTGGAATTATTTTTGGTAAATGGTTTGGTTGGAAAGAAATAGAAAGGGAATGATTGTTGGATTTTGAAACAATGGGTGTTATTACTCTCTTTGAAAAATATATCTGTATTGTTATCTTTTTACTATTGCATTAGAGATAAATGTTTTGGCTATCGGTGGAGAATAACATTGTCATGCGTTAGAAATTGCGTTTGGATTAGCAAATTGAAATCATTCATATCATGGAGCATGTAATGGATTTTGGAAATTGAAACTGTATGTTTTGGAAATTCTCACATTATGTTTTGGAACATTTGCATTGTTTTGAAAAAATAATATTTTGAGTTACATGTATTGTACTATTGAAAAAAAGTAAATAAAATGGTGAATCTGGGAAGTAACTATTGTCTCATTGAAATAAGTTGGCCTGAGTGTCCATGGTGGAAGTCCTAAAACCACACGTATACATGGGTGCCAATCCCGTGAACGAAATTTCCGTAAAGTGGCAATAGTAGTGCCTGTATAGCCTACGTTTACATGGGTGCCGGTTTACGATTTTCTACGAACAAAATTTCTATGAAATGTTGTATTTGTTTTGGAGATTTACCTATTTTATTTACCATTATGTTGATTTTGGAACAAGACGTTTGGAAATGTTGAGCAATGTATTTGCTTTTTCTTCAATGATGTAGTCACATTTGATTTAGCAATGTTTTTGCTGGTTGGTATTGAGATACCTAGATTGGTTTTTGGAAAAGGATTTTATGTCAAACAGATGATTTCAACTCGCAAAATGTTTTGATCAAACATAAGGTTTGGTAATTGAAAATAAAGGATTTTGTTGAGAAATCAAATGCATTTGAAAATGCATTTGGGCATATTCTATATATGCATTGCATCATGATCATTTATGCTAGTGGAGCATGTTTAGTTTTTGAAATATTTTCTACTGGGCTTTATGCTCACCTTACTTGGCTAAAAATGTTTTTCAAGTGTACATGTGTGGATGGAGACTGTGACGTAAAGTTGTGTTCAGAACTGTGTAGGGTGGTTCAGTTATTTGTAGGTCATGGGCCATTTATATTATTTATTAGTCATGTGCCATTCTAGTAAGGGTTACACCCTTGTGTATGATGTAAGTCTCAGGGAGTTCAATTTAATTTATAACATCTGTGTATGTTTTTAGTTACAAAACATTCATTTGATTTAAATGTTGTATTTAGGAATGTATAAAATCGGATAAACACATGTATTGTGTGACTATATTATATTCATTTGCATGAGAGTTGTTATTTATTGTTCATCGGTGGGTGGTTTATTCACGTGAGCCAGACCGTGTAAATCCGGGGCATGACACTAGCCAAGTAAATAGGGTTTTATTTTTGGTTTTCTTTTATGTAATGGTTTGAACAGTTGTATGGTTCTCAAGAAGTTTTCAAATACAATTTTCCATTATTTCTTCAAATATTCTTCTTTCTGTGATTGTTGAATGCTTCCCATGCAATGGTTTTCTGTACTTTTATGTTCAAGGTATGAGACTAGCCATACTACGAGGGACGAGTCGTGTTGCTACCCTAGTTTAGAACGAACGACTCGTACTACTTGAGATGGTTTGTGCCTATACATTGAACGTGTTAATTCTCTTGATTAGTGCTTCGAGCTTGTAGTTGCGAAGTATTATTTGGTTTGAACTGTAACATAATTGATTTTCAAATTGAAACCTTATTTATGTAACTAGTGGTGAATTCATTACCCTAGGTTTTCCCAACAATCAGTAATCCCAATTTCATTTTTAATTGATAGTTTAACCTCTTAGTTTATTTTATTTATTATTAGATTAGTTTATGAATCAATCATCTCTTCGATCAAAATTAATTTAGGAATTTAACTATTAAATTAGTTTAATTTCTCGTTTGTCTCTGTGGATCGATAGTTAGACTTACCGTTATTCTAAGGAATTTAGTATAGTTTAGTGTTTATTTTTGATGTGTAAAACGACCCATCAAATTTTGGCGCCGTTGCCGGGGACTTCTGGCGAAATTAATTAATTTAAAGTTATATTTTTATTTTTATTTATAATTTATAATTTAGGATTTTATTTTATTTTTATTCTTGGTTTACTACTCTCTCTCTTCTTGCTAGTGTCTACTTGTGCAGGATTTTCACGTGTCTACACAGCAAGTGAACAGCCCCCGCAAGTGCTTAAAATATATATATATATATATATATCTTTTTTTTTTCCCGAAAGATGACTTTCTTCAAAAGTGACTTTCTTGGTCCTAAGTTTTCAATTAATGAGGATTATTTGGTAAATATGTCGGCTTATTTTAAATGGAAAGAATCACAACCTCTATCTGAACTCACTCTTCTCAAAAGAAAAATATTAAATTTTACTCAAGAAATGGGAGAGCTATTTTGTCATTGTTGGGAACGATACAGGAGCTATGTAGATGCTTGTCCACAGCATGGCTACAAAATGACTCAACTCATTGCTTTCTTTTACAATGGGTTGAACTCTCAAACAAGTCAGTTTGTAGACACAATATGGGCAACTGAATATTTTGAGATGTTCCCAGCTAAGGTGTGGATTTCTTTTGACCAACTCATTCAAGACTTTTATAAAAGTGCATGCCATGAGATTTTTGAAAAAGAGTTGCAAATTGAACCTAGTGAAGCCACAAAACATCTATCCAGTGATCCAACAACTGATATGGAGTTAGTATGTTTGTCACTTGAGTCTATCGTTACACCCATAGATATGACCGAAACTCTCCCTATAGTTTTGGCCTCTCATGTGAAAGAAATTGAAAGAGATTTAACTGTATAAAATTATAGTGATAAAGTAAATCAACATGGGTCGGATGTTATTTTTAGTTTTGATCTTATTCTGTCCAATCAAGAGATTTCTTTACACACTATACTTTTCACACACATATTTCTCCACTCTGTGAATCCTCTTCCCACAAGTCATTTACAACCTAGTCCCGCACTGTTGGACGGGTTAATTTATTTTCGTTACAGGGACCCATATCTCATAAATTGGAAGAAAAGGTAAAAATAAATTTGTGTTGATATTTGGATGAAGACAATAAATTTAGCCCTTCCCGGGAGGAAACCTGAGCATTTTAGTTTTATTTCTTTATTTATTATTTTGTGTGTTTTCAGTGTGGTGTGTCGGGGCCAAATAGATGAGTACACCTTTGAATGGAACTGCTGAGTACGACCTAACAAATTTGGAAGTGACTTTTCTTGTCCTGAGTTTTCAATTAATGAGGATTTTTTGGTAAATATGTCGGCTTATTTTAAATAGAAAGAATCACAACCTCCATCTGACAATGAAACAACGGACTTCATGATGTGACGATGAGACGATGGGAGAGATGGAATATTGGGGATTGATGACCTAAGGTTTGGGGTTTTGGAAGGGGGAGATATATTCAGCAAGATAGTCGTTGATGAGTAACTGTTTCTATGTTTCAATTCAAACATACAGACACGCGGAAGAGGCTTGAGGGGTTTTTTGGTCTTATTACACAGAATGTGACCTAATGGAATCAAAAAGGGTTTGGGTTTTATGGTATAAAACTCTTAGGAAGGGGATTTATCAAAAAGCTCCCATAATTTAAACTTATTCAGTCTCTAAAAATATTACAAAAATAAAATATAAACCATAATTATTAGGGTAAATTACTAATAGATCTTACTTTTAGGACTTTTTACCTATTATGTCCTATTGATAAATATATCAAGTGATAAATTTATTAGTCTCTCTTGGTTTTATGAATAAATTTACAGTGATAAATTTATCAATCAGGACCCATAGATAAATAAGTCTAATTAATAGGACTGATTGGTAAGTACTTATTAATTATTATAAATTAGTAAAAAATCTTAACTAGTTAAGATTTTGTTTCAAAAAAATTATAAATTTCTATTACGGCCTCGTTTGGGAAGTGGCTATTTTAGAGGCTTTTTGGCTTTTTAGCTATTTTAGTAGGCTATTTTAGTTTTTGTGTTTGAGAAGATGAGATGGATTTTTAGTTGAGTTGTTGTATTGGAAAATGTGTTGAAATGATGTTTAAATTTAAAATGACCAATTTGTCCTTGAATTATAATTTTTTAAATTAATGTGAAGGGGTAAAATGGTAATTTAGCTGGTTGATAATGACTTTTCAGACTATTGACAGTGTAGGCTGCCTACACTGTCCGGGCAGCAGGCTATTTTTCTTTTCTTTTTTTTTTTTTTTTGAAAAACTGTGAACAGTTTAGCTTTTTTGCTTATTTCTCAATTTATGCTATAATAGCCTCAACCTTTGTTTGCCAAACACCGCCTACGTCTTTAAAAAGTGGATCCCAATTCTATTAATGAATTTTTTTTATAAAATAAAAGATAATTATCTATAATATTTTGTTGCTTTTCTTCTACAATAACTACTTGCTTACCTTTATTTGGTATTATATATTCAATTTCATTTATAATTTCCTTTATAATTAGGCTAAGAAGTTAAGCTCTGATACTAATTAAAACATAACAAAACAATTTTTAAAGACAAAATAGAAATTTGAGGTTTTTAAAAATAAAATCTTAACTAGGTAGGGTCTTTTACTAATTTATAATATTTATAGGCTTACATTTTATTTTTGTGATTCTTTTAGGAACTAAATAGGTTGAATTAAATATTTTAACGATTTAATAAATTCAATTAATAGTTTAGGGACTAAAGTAAACTTTGATTTATATATTTTAAGGACTTAATAGGCTCAATCGCTAATTTAGGAACTAAATAGACAATTTGACAATAGTTCAAGGTTAGAAAGTGAAATTAATCCTTTTTGGAGGGGAACTTAAAAGAAAATTCATTTTCCTAAACTTGTAAACAAATAAGTCTAATGAATATTTTTGTATAAAAATGCTTCTTCCCCCAATTTCCTGCCCCCAAAACTCCCTCAATGATGTGGCATTACTCTACCAAACAATCAACTTCCATCAAACTCTTCTTTCTCCTCCCAAAATTGTTAGTCACATCATTGGAGATAGGAATGGCAACGGGGCGGGGCGGGGCCGGGGACCACCCTCCCCGTCCCCGATCCCCGATAGTGAGAAATTCCCCGCCCCCGGCCCCGATCCCCGACGGGGACCCTATCGGCGCCCCCGCCCCCGATCGGGGTTCGGGTTTCCCCGACCCCGAAAATCCCCGACCTGTTCAAAAAATATTCAATGAATCTGTATCTATTGTATACATAAACATAAACAACATCATCATTTGAATAGATTAAAAAATCTGTTCTATTGAATAGATTTATATATACATATATATATATGAATCTATCATCGATTCATCAACAGCAACTTTAAAAAAATAAAAAATAAATAAAAAAAAATCTGAAATGGCGAAGAAGAAGCGATCTGCAGATCTGTCATCATCTATCATCATCTATCATCATCCACTTAAAAAAATAAAAAAATCTGCAGAGTGAGATTTGAGTCATGGCGGTGGTGGTGGACGATCGGCGGTGTTGCAAAGAGGAAGCCATGGCGACGGAGGCGGTGGTGGTGGACGATCGGCGGCAGATCTGTTCAGATCTCTGTTTCGATCTGAGTCATTGAGTGAGGGAGAGGGAGAGGAGAGTGAGATTTGAGTCATTGAGTGAGGGAGAGAGAGATGAGGGCCACGGTGAGAGAGAGAGAGGTCTGAGAGAGAGAGACAGAGGTCAGAGAGGGAGAGAAAGTGAAAGCTAGAGAGTGATGCAAATCTGACTGAGAGAGAGACGAGAGACGAGAGTCACACGGCTCTGTGAGAGAGGGAGGAATGAAAGTGATTTAGGGTTTGGTTTATAAATTTTATATATATATATAGGGGTAAAACCGTAACTTCACATCGGGGAACGGGGCCGGGGCTGGGCCGGGTACGGGGCTGGGACACTTATCCCCGTCCCCGGCCCGAAACTGTTCGGGGATTCAATTTTGAATACCATCCCCGTCCCCGCGGGGGTATTTTTCGGGGAAAACCCGCTTAAATCGAGGTCGGGATCGGGGATCCCCGTCGGGCCGGTTTCAAATTGCCATCCCTAATTGGAGACCTAGCACTGCTCATCATGTATTTAGTTGAAGATTTAAGGCAGGTAGATATTAGGGTTTAAGAAGAGAAACAGAAAGAGAAAGACTATTGTAGTAATAGGGTTTGATCAAAATTGAATCAACCCTTCACATCAATCATTTATTTATAATAAACACAAGTCTTGCATTATGATACTAATACCCCTCATTATATAAATAATAACACAACTATTCTAATACTCCCTCTCAAGTTGGAGCATAGATATTGAACATACCCAGCTTGGTAGAAAGACATTGGAAAGAAGGTTGGGCTAATGGTTTAGTAAGAATATCACCAAGTTGTTCGTTGGACCTAACATATGGAGTCACAAGCTATTTCTGAAGTAATAAATCTCGAATAAAGTGACAGTTAACCTCAATATGCTTAGTACATTCATGAAACACCGAATTATTAGCAATGAAAATAGCAGCTTGATTGTCACAACATATGGACATAGGAGTAGGAATAACAAGGCCAAAAATCCTGCAGAAAAGAACGAACGCACAACATCTCAGAAGCAGTATGTGTCATAGCACGATACTGGGTCTCAACACTAGATCGAGCAACAACATTTTGTTTCTTACTACGCCAAGTCGCCAAATTGTCACTGACAAATGTGCAGTAGCCAGAAGTAGAACGGTAATTGATATGACTACCAGCCCAATCAACATCATTGAAGCCAATGACAAAAAAAAAAAAAAAATAGAAGGCCGATATAAGAGACCACAGCCAAAAGCACTATTCAAGTAACACAAAATATGACACACATCATCAAAGTGAGGTTGGCACAGAGCATGCATAAATTGACTGACCACTTTTATAGCATAGGTAATATTCGGACGAGTAACAGTTAGATAAATCAATTTTCCAACCAACCGACCAACATCAAACACTAACTCGCCATGCTCACCATCAAGTTTGACAAATGAGTCCATAAAAGTATCAATGGCTTGAACACCTAAGAGGCCAGTCTCATAGAGAAGATCAAGCACATACTTCCTGTAACACCCTCAAATTTTATTACTTGGATATATTACTAAATTCCTTATTGAAGTCCAATTACATAATAGAGGTACAGAAACAAGAGTTCCAATGAATAAATAATGATATTCTCTCTCGTAATATTGAATTGATGAAGTACATAGTTACAACAAATTACAATCTATGCCCATAAGCTTACATAAAACATTACAAAATAAATAATTACAATGAAAGAACAATGTCATCTCTATGGCGCATTAACCCTTCACCCATGATCAACAAAGGTGTAGTTCTCAATAAAAGAAATAACTTCTTGATCCTTGAACGATGTAGTCAATGCCACACCAGAAAAATGGTTTAGCAACATGGGAGGAAAAGATGATGATTCTGTCAAAAAATCTTGTTTCGTACAAAATAGTCAGCTACGACCAACTTTGTTGGCTGACCGACCAATTAATTGGCCGGCCGGCCATCTTTTTGGCTAGCCAGCCAATAAAATGGCCAGCCAGCTAATTTTCCCAGAGACATGGTGGTTTCGGCAGAATTCTTGTTAGAAATGTGTGGAACATGCTATTCCAGGTATTTCTTGATACATGCATGCACGAGATATACACCTCCTCACGCTCAACTATCTTCCTTTGGCCTCCATTGTCAAAAAAGCATTTGTCTCTTACCCCAAAAGGAGCATCCAATGCAACCATCCTTGTCACTCCATCATCCTTGCCTTCTATCTTGTCCCCTCCTACCTGCTTGATTGAGCCTTGCATGGTGTGTATCTACTCATCTCTTATTGTCAAGAGAGATGGCCTCTTTAACAAAGTCCTTGGCCTTTGTCATTTTATGGCCTTTGTTTTCAACCTTGTCCCCCACCACTTTCTCCACTAAGCATTCTTGCATTACCTATATGAAGGTGATCAGATTGTTAGGAGAGGAGGATTGAAAACCAAGAGAAGGAAGTTAGAGAGAAAAAAAGAAGAGTTTAAGTTTTGAGACAAAAACTCCCATTTTCAAATATACACTACCATACACTAATATACCATCCTTAAGACACCAAAACCATCCTAAAAACTCTGATATAGCCAAGCTTTAGCAGCCTTGATCAAAAGAGAGTGAGTATTGTTGAAAAGAGAGAAAAACAGAGAGTTGAGAAACTCCCCCACAACTCTGTTAAACACCCAAAAATACTATTCACACAAGAATTTCAAATTTCAAACTGAGAACTAAGAATACACTTCCTAAACTTGAGGGTGATCAAAAGGAAGTTTGGAAATCAAATCATTTCCTTGGAAGGTGAATTTTGCACACTTTTTATATTTTCTTGCATTTTCTTTCTCATTTTGCTCTTCTTGTTTTGATTTCATATTATAAACTGTTGTATTCTAACTAGGCGTGGTGAGTTACGTCACCAACATAACCCTTGTTTTCTCTTTGTTTGATAATACAATAAAACAGAGTTTTGGCATGGCTTGATTGGCCGATTGGCCCGCTCATCCTTTGGCCGACTAGTTATTCCTTCTAAACAGAACCCAGCAGCCTCCCGACGTCGAACAGAACAGACTTTGATTGTCTCCGAGGCCCCCTGAAGCTTCTGTTTTTCCGCTTTTTTTTTTTTTAATTTAAGAGAGATTTGTGAGGATATATCTTGTTGAAATATTCTTTCTTTTCCCCCTATTCGGATTTGTAATATTTAACTGTTGTAATAATTTTCCTCCCCGCTTCTTTCTATCTCATTCTTTTACTCGCTTTCCCTACATGTACATAGGTAGAATATTTTATTTATCATCATATCCGTGCTCTATATCATGTTTCATGCATCTTGATTCTGCTAAATTTGCATTTGTGAGTTTAATCAACTATTACGTGATTTTGTGCGCAACTTCACGTTCTTGACATGAATCACGTGTCATGTTTTAGAAGCCGAATCACTAGTTGCATATCAAGAATGAATTGCATTAGAACCTTGTATGTAAAATCATGCATGCTTTACTAACTTTATTTTGTAATTGTTTGTGGAATGCGGTAAATATGTAAGCTTTTATGCTATTCCAACAACTTAGTGCCACTCTAGGTAGTAATTGATTTTGGGGTGGAGCCCATGCAAGACTTTTGTTCGGTTGTTTGAAAATAATTCACGTGAATCTGCTTTTTGATTTTTGTTGTATTATGATCACCATGGGACCCACTAGCTTTTTGATTGTTGACTGCTTTGCTTGGTTGGTTTTCATGTCTTTTTCCAAAATTCAATACTTATCTCCATGTTTGGAATTATTGAATTGACATGGCCCCACCAATTAATTTGTTGAATGGCATGCTTGATTCATGTTTTATCAAGTAGTCTATAAACTCTTCTTTTCTCAGATTTCAAGAAACCCACTACGACAATCCTTCGAATCACAATGGCTTAGTTAGAGAGAGAGGGAAAGAGAAGCAAAATTGTTTCACTTTCTCTCTCAATATCCATCTACCCAGAAGCCTACGATTTTTTTGGGCTTGGTTTTGGGTGTGGAGAGAGGGAGGAAGCCATGGAGTGTGATATTGTTGACGGAAGCCATTTTTGGGAAGGGATGGAGGAGCGAGTGAGTCACAAGTGATCGTCCTGGTTTCTCTGAGCAGACTAGTCTCTCTCTCTCTCTCTCTCTCTCTCTCTCTGTGTTTTCAATCTCTACTCACCATTCACTAGTTCATGTAGTCTTAGAGGGCTGTTAATTGCGCGCTATAGTTTTCTTGGAGATTCATGCTAATGATGATAATGAAGAAAAACTGAAGAGTATCAATTTCTCATGATTTTTTCGCGATAGATTCAATTGACCTGACAGTGGTGACTCCAAGTAAGAGCAGATTGACGTGCATTTTTGCTAAGGTTTTGCATAGTCGAGTTGTCGCTGGTATAGCCCGAGTTGATAGAATTCAGAAAAGAAAAGGTCAAGTATGATAGCATATGCCTAGTTACAGTTTGCTTAGTCTCTATTTGATGTTGATGGGATTCAAGCTGCTGATCAAATGGCGATCTTCCACATGGCGGTCTTCCATATAGAAGTCTTCTGCATGGCGGTCTTCCATATGGTGGTCTTCCGTATCTTCTGCATAGTGGTCTTCCACATGAAAGGCATCGCCTTTGATAGGGCAGACAACAGACTGATGTGTATTAGTGCTTGATTCTACTTCATAATATTGACCTCCTTCGTTTGTTCTTGTGCTCATCTTGGAGAAGTGTTTATTTGTTGCTTTTGAGTCTTCATGACCGCAAGGTTGTATACCTCGGATGGGTGCCTTGGACAGCCAGCTGATGGATTAGCTCTTACCGCAAGGTTTGATTCAGTCTAGCTGAGGACTTGGATGGTCAGCTGGTGTTTGGCTCTTACTGCAAGGTTTGACTCAATCTGGCTGAGGCCTTGGACGGTCGGCTAGTGTTTGGCTCTTACTGCAAGGTTTGACTTAGTCTGGCTGAGGCCTTGGACGGTCGGCTGGTGTTTGGCTCTTATTGCAAGGTTTGACTCAGCCTGGCTAAGGCCTTGGATGGTCAGCTGGTGTTTGTTTTTGTCATGGCTTGTGGATGTAAAATAGCGATCAAATTGTAGTAGCCTTTTTTTTATTGATGAGAGGATCTGCTCAAGTTTAGCTTATACATAATGTTTTGACAATAATTGGGTTGAAATTAGCACTAAACATAAGTAGCAAACTAAAGAACTGAAAGTGGGGATTCAAATTAGCAATCAACACTTAGGGTTAATTTTTTCATACACTTAGGGCTCATCTATACTCTTTTCTTTCTCCAATTCCCAACTCAACCAAATATTAGTTTGGAATTCAAATCCTATCAATTCTTTTTTATTTTCTTTTTATTTCTCTTTCTCTTTCTATTCTCTAATCAAATCTTTCAACCAAACACAATCTTATAAGATAAGAACAAGAAAATAACTCATTTATGTTAGTTGGTAAAAAATTACATCAAGAAAGAGTTTGCGGGATTTGGGGTGATCACATTCAACTTGCAAAAATGTAAAACTATCTCGTTCAAATATGGTTGTGGAGATATGGGAAAGATGGAAAAGAATTTAGTTGAAAAATGCAAAAGCTAAAGCTCACGAAACCTTTAACAAAAACTTTCTATCATCTGCTTGAATTAGATATGTGTGTTATTATACTTGGAATTTCAGCTTTTATCACTATGAAGTCTGTAAGTTTGATTGTTTAGAAGCACATTATTGTATTTCAAGCAAACAAACAAAAGAAAAAAAAAAAATAGAGCTGTCCATGTACACCTAGAGTTTTCCCCAACATTTGGTGAATCATATGTTGGGATTTTTTTATTTTTTATTTTTTTGGCTTCAATTTGGGAAAATAATTTCACATTCTAATTGTCAATTTCTGTGTGTTTATTCGTTTAAGCATATGGTCAAGTACATGGTGGATAAAAAGTTTCACATTCTAATTGTCAATTTATGTGTGTGTTTTATTTCGGCATATGGTCGAGCACATGGTGGGCATACCATTAAACAGTTGAGAGGAACAACAGCAGAGCTCAAAATAGACAAGTTAGAAATAATTGCACAATAGACAAGAGAAAGAGGATGAAAAGCAACAACAATTACAAGCATAGACCAAAAAAACAGCAACAAATACACTACCAACAACAACAATAATGACAATGGAAGAATGAATACATGTCTCACATTTAACAGCAACTGAAAAATGGAAATGGAAGAAGAGCATACCTCTTCTGCTTCTTGGATAAAAACTAATATTGATTTGCAACAATGAAATTGAACAATTTACACCTCTTAATAGCTCAGGACTTCAGGACCAAGCCTGGGTGGGAAGCCACCGTCTCAGCAGCGACGGTACAAGTATCACGAATTGATGAAGAGGTCGGCACAGAGGTCCAACACAACACCGATATGAAGCACCGATCTCGGAAATTTGTAGGAGTGGTGAAATTTGTCTTCTTCTTCTTCTATTGTGTATGTGGATGATTTGAAGCCCACGTGTGTAGCCCGAAATCTACAAGGAAAGAGTTAGAAACCAAGCAAGCAGCAGCATTATACCATTCTTACACACTTTTCATATAGGTTATAGATATGTGCCCTAATTATTTAATTGGAAAAGCCTTGCTAGTTTTTTTTTTTTTTTTTTTAAATTATATAACAAATTAGAATAAAATTAGGAAAAATTATCCAAAAGTCCCATATCAGCATTAGCAACCCCATTTAGTCCTACCAATTAACGCATATACTGATAGATCCCATAGGTGATAACATTATCACTAATAGGTCCTATTTTGATTTATATTTTGATATTATGGTCGCTTCTACCCCTTCATTTACTGCGTCACACCTCACTGTCACACGTCATGAGACTTATCACACTGCCACACTGTCTCACTGTCACACACGTCACACAGCAAAAAGTACTATAGGGCATTTTCCCCAATGTGACACCCAAACACCCACTGCCACACTGCCACACTGTCTCACTGTCACACAGCAAAAAGTACTATAGGGCATTTTTCCCAATGTGACACCCAAACACCCACTGCCACACTGTCTCACTGTCACACTGTCACACAGCAAAAAGTACTATAGGGGCATTACTCCCAATGTGACAGCCAAACACACACTGTCACACAGCAAAAAATGCACACCCAAACACACACTGTCACACAGCAAAAAATGCACACCCAAACACACACTGTCACACAGCAAAAAATGCACACAGCAAAAAGTACTATAGGGCATTTTTTCCAATGTGACACCCAAACACACACCGTCACACTGTCTCACATAACCCAACAAACAAGGGCATTTCAGGAAGATACACATACCGTAGGACCAAACGGAGTAATAAAAATCTTTAAGGACTAATTGCACCAATATTTCACATTACGGGACTTATCAGTAACTCTCCCATAAAATTATTACTAAAAAAGATGATGAGTTTGGTAATATTAAAAAATTGCTTTTTCATTCTTAACCCTTTTAACTGGAAACAAACAGAGTTAAATTGACACACTTGGAAATTTATTTTTGCTAGTAAAATTTTTTATGAGTTAAATATAGGATATTTTTAATTGTTTAATGAAATTCCATAATTAAATACTTATTGAAATCTTAATGATTTTGCTTTTTAATTCGTTTGTATTTTTGTTATTGAATTAGAAGTAATAAAATAAAATAGAAAGAGAAAGAGAGGAAAATATGAGAGGGAAAAAAAAAGGGGAGATTTACCAATAAATCCCAAAATTTGAACTTATGAACCAATTGGTCCCATTTTTATTCTATTAAACCGTTTAGTCCCATTTAATTGTGAGGGACGTAATTACCCTCATATAATGCAGCTATCAGGCAGAAATTAGGTGAGGCACGTGTGTCACTCACGTGCTTGATTAGTGAATGGATGTGTGGTGTGTTGCATGTGATACACTGATAGGGTGTCACAGAATGGCAAAGTGCTGTAAGGGGTTTTTTATTGGGCTGGGTTGTGTGTTTGGCACGACACACACTGATACGCGGGACACACGCACACAACATCTCTTCGATCTGAGTTAAGACACACACAGTGGGTGGCATGGGCTCTCTCTTTCTCCTATCACACACAGATTGACACATACATTGTGAGGGCAGACACACACAGATATATACACACACAGATACACACACACAGATACACGCACACACACAGACACAGATACACACACACACAGACAAAGATACACACACACAGACAAAGATACACACACAATACACACACACATTGTGAGGGCAGACACACACACACAGATCAGATTAGATCTTCCTGAGCCGCCGGTTGCTGATCGATCAGATCTTCCTGAGCCGCCGGTTCGTGCGCCGCCCGTCGAGCCTCCGCGGCGTGGCTCGGTTCCTCCGCCGCGCCAGCAATCGGAGAATGATGCGCGAGCCGGAGTTGAGGGTAAGAGATGCAGCGGCGAAGCAGATCGAAGAGAGGCAGAGCGATTGGGCGTGCTCGAGGCCGATCGTGATTCTAGATCTGTTGTGGAACTTCGCGTTCGTGTTCGTTGCTTTGTCGATGTTGGTGGTGAGTCGGAAGGAGTCTCCGACGAAGCCTTTGAGGCTTTGGATTGTTGGATATGCGTTGCAGTGTGTGCTTCACATGGTGTGTGTTTCGGTGGAATATAAGTGGATAGCACAGAGCCTTGATCGGGGAAGACACACATAGGGCACTCTCGTCCAGGAAATGAAACAAGAATGAAAAAAAAAATCAAAAAGGACCAAATCAACCCACCAACAGGACTATTTGGTATAATAGAATAAAAGTGGGACTATTTGGTATAAGAGTTTGTGAAGTAGGATTTATTGGTAAATAATCCTTAAGTAAAACAAAGAAATACATAATGTACTGTATTAACAACATTGATCTTCCCTAATTCTGACCAAATTCTAAAATTAATCCAACAATCAAACTTACCTAAGCACTAGATAATTTCTAATGTTTTGACTTTGTTACCCTCCTAACTAGTTGACATATAATCATGTGCCACTAAAGCATGTGACATTTTAATTTAAAGTTTTTTTTTTTTTTTTGAACCAGTAAAGTATAATTACATCTTTTGACCAAATCACAAATTTCAAGCACAAGAAAGTACATGTCGCAATTATGCTCATCTTTACAACAATACAAAAACACTTCTGTTATTCCGAAACCAGCTTGAAAATTATCAAAAGTAATGCAGTACCTGGCTGCAGAAGACCTAATCTAGGTAATAATAATCAGAAATTTCTCACTTTCAATGGAGATTTTCTCACTTCCTCATAATGTCTTACACATACCATGTCAAACACTACTCACAGAGCATTTTCTACTTCCAACACATTCAAGCTATCAAAATACCCACTTCCACCATATATATATATCCTTCTGTACAGAAAAAAAACCCCTATAAATCCCCGATCTTCTGGTACAACGTTCCGTTATCTACTATGAATTACGTATTGAAAACATTTCACCTGAACTTTATGGTTCCGTTACAACGTCAGCTCGTTGGAGGAGTTCTAGAACACTTACTGCTTTTCTCTTAGCCCTATCAGTGCCATTCTCCGAAAGTTCTTTCAATGTCTCTTCTACCCCGAGCTCCTTTGCTATTTTCAAATACTCCACATCGCCTGTACACAATGACCATAAAACAGCGGCAGCATTCTCCCGGTTACGTGGCGAACCAGTCCTTATCACCTCCACCAAAACCGGGACTGGCTCGGTCTGACCAATTGCGATTTTCCCTTCTTGATGGGTCGCCAGTATGGCAAGTAGCGCTAGTGCCTCATCCTCCATTCCACCCCCAGCGTCTTTGAGGAACCCCATCAGTGGTGCCACAATCCCCGCCCTCACAGCCCTCACTTTGTTTCCTTGATAGATCGAAAGATTAAAAATAGCTGTGGCAGCGTCCTTCTTTCCTCTTGGAGTCCCCTGACAGAGCAAATCAATAAGAGCCGGGATAGCCCCAGCGGCTCCAATTGCTACCTTGTTCTCATCTAAAACTGATAAACTAAAAAGGGTTGCTGCCGCATTTTCTCTTCCTTCCATGCTTCCATTTTTTAAGACATCTACTATATCGGGTACAGCGCCTGCCTTTACAATCGTTCCTTTGTTAGCCTCATTTATGGAAAGGTTGAGCAGTGCTGTAACAGCATGTTCTTGGGTCCGCGAATCGGTGGAGGATAGTAGTTTTACGAGAAGTGGAATAGCTCCCGCCTCGGCAATGCATACTCTGTTATCGGCATTTCTCTTTGCCAACAACCGAAGCTCCCCTGCAGCAGCTCTTTCATGTTCTGGATTCCCATTTGCAAGTTTATGAATCAAGGCGTTAATAGCAGTCCGATCACAGTCCGAACCACTGCCTCCCGTTTTCTTGCTTCCACAATTCCCTTGCCTTTTGGGCAACTCAACACCATTGCTCTCGCACCACAAAGCAATTAAACTCTTCAAAACATAGTTGGGTGTTAGGGCTGTGTGCAACAGAGTCTGTTGCGTCTTGGGGCACTTCTTGTGCCCTGCATCAAGCCATTTTTTAATGCACGATCTTTCATACGTCTGCAAAATGAAGCAAAAAAAATCGTTGTATGAATAGGCAGCTAATGGCTATCAATGCAAATACAAGCTCAACTGTTAAGGGACTTGTAGTTTATACCTGTCCAGTGGAGACAATAACGGGATCTTTCATCAGTTCAAGAGATATTGGGCAGCGGAAGTCATCTGGGATAACAGGAGACCGGTGCTTAATTGAGACCTCTTCAACCTCAGAGGTATCAGCGTCGGGGTTTCCAGTCCCTACAAAATCCTTGATCTTCTGAAACAGAAATGACACCTTCTGAAAAGAGTCCCCAGGAGCTGCATCACATGAGATGGCCATATCGTGGATAGCAAGCGACTCTTTCTTCAGATCATTTATAGTCATGAGATGGAGCTTCTCTGAAAGCCTTTTTAATATTGCGGGGTCTAGGTCTTTCTCCTTCTGTGACAAATCTAAATCCATCTCCAGTAGTAGTTCATGCGTGTCCATTCTTGCTTTAGCTCTTTGGAATTGAGCGTGCACGAGTTCAATCTGAAAGAAATTAAAACATGTAGTACCTGCAGTCAGTAAAAAATAGACAAAAACAAAAGCACGGATAGTTGTGGAATTGTTTTCTACAAAAAACATTATTGGTTCTAAAGTACCTGTTCTCTAACTTCCTCTGATATATCAAGTTTATCATAAGGAATCTGGCTCAATGCTTCTTCAATTTGCTCTGTCACTTGGTGGAAGTCACTGGCAATCTTGTTCAATTTCAGAGCCTGTGACATGGAAAGTACAGCTTACCTTAAACCAAAAACTTAATTAAACAAGAGACTTTTGTTTGCAAGACAATGACATAACATAACCAGAAATGCAAATGGTCAAAGGTTAATTGTTATTATAGATATCAAAAGACCCATAGTCCGTTGAATGTTACAAAAAAAGAAACAGAAAATGTAATTCTAAAGCCGAAGGACATAAATTCCAACTACTTAGGGTGGTTATTTTGTTCATAGAGTAACAACAGGTTTTGAGATTGCCCTCTAACTATAACAAATATCCGACACACCCAACATCCAACACGTCTCTTACAAAGCTTGAATAAAGTAAAGATGAAGACAATGCAAATCTCCAAGTTCAACAAAAGCCTCAGATTACAATGCCAAAGCGGCCACGAGGAAAATTGTGTAATGTACCTGCAGTCTATTTTCATAAAGCAATTCAACCTTAAAAAAATTACCTCAGAAACTGCATTATACCTGTAGATCATTTGACTAGAAACTGGTTTTCAAACCGAAAAAATACAGCTTGCTTTAAGCTAATCTTGTCTCTCTCTTTTCTTATTCATTTTTTTATTTTTTTATTTTTAAAGTTTGGTTCAGAATTTAACATAAAGCTTTCAGTTTCCAGGAAACTAGAGGAAAAAGAAAAAACCCAACCTGTGTAATTGAACAAGTCCTAAAACGGTTTTATTAACCTTGTTTGGTTTCAATTTTTAAACTCAATTTTTTTGAAAATTGAATTTTTTATTTTTCGTGTTTTTTTAAAAAAAAAAAATTTTTAGTGATTTTTTTAAAAATATTTTAAGTAACTTTTTTTTTTTAAATTTTTAAATGCACCTGACCTATGTAGATGTACTTAAAAAGTTTTATAAATATTTTTAAAAATCAATAATATACAAGAATACGAAAATATACAATATATATATATATATATATATATTTTATATATTCTGCATTTAGTGAATCTTTTTAATGTCTACAAATATTATATATTTTAAATATATTTATATTAGGTGTATTTAAAAATTAAGAAAATTACTTCAAATATGAAAAAAATTTACTAAAAACAAAAAATATAAAAAACCAAAAACTCAATCTTTTAAAAAGAAAATTCTAAAACCAAACAAAATGATTGTTTATCTTTCTAACAAAGGAAAACAACTAGAACCATGTTTTTTTTTTTGAGAAAAGTTAGTGATCATGAAATTTTTTTTATGAAAATGATCATGAAATAGTTATGATCCTTGGATTACCTTGATTAGTGTGTGCTGTTTTATTCTAAGTGTAATCCAAGGATTACAAAATTTTCATGATTATTTTCATGAAAGGTTTTTCATGATACCTGACATTACTATTTTTTTTTTAGTACAGAAAAATCCTTATATCCTCCCGCAGGTCTAAGTTAATGCCCGATTCGAACTTATAACCTGACGTTGCACCAGCCTCTTAACACAAATTCTGCTTAAGTTAGACTTATTATGTAGTGGGGGAGAATCCAACCTGGCCCAGTGCTACGCTCCCTCCTAACCAACTGTGTTTCGCCCGGGTAACTAGAACCATGAGGGGTATGGATTTTCTATCTCAACAACCAAACAACTACTTCCAACACCAATCACAATCAAATCAACACAACTACAATCAAAACCAAAAAACAGGAAATACAAATTAAACAGAAACTAGAAAGTACCTGAAAGAGCTTGCTGCCTTCATTGATAGATCGGAGAAGCTCTCTAGCCGAATCCAAAGCGACCTTCAACGACTCGAAACCTCGAATCTCTTCGTCTCCGAGCTCGTCTTCGCTGTCCTTCAATTCCTCAAACAAAGGGCTCAACAGCTTCACTCTCCGAACCAAATTGTTGTACATCTTCTTCGAGGCGTTCCTGCAATCTGGAAACCCAGAAACATCCCTTATGGCCATAACGAGTTGACTCACCAACGCGTTCTTTGAATCGTCCACAGGACCCATTATTGTTCCCAGCTAGAGCTCTCTAGAAAACCCTTAGAATTGGAGATTTGAAGCCAATTGGGAGATACCTAAATGAGAGAATTGGTCGAATTTTGATGGGTTTTTGTGGGTCGAATTGATTCACCTAAAACTCCTTGGGTGTGAAAAGGTTCTTAGAAGAGAATTGAAGCCCTGAATTTAGGGTTTTTGAGGGTAAGGGAAGAGACCCAGGTGAGAGAATTAAGAGAATTTCAAGGTAGATGAGAGAGAAAATGGAGGTGAAGAAATGGAGTGCATGTAGAGATGAAGAAGTTCTTATGTGAAGGTTGGAGAGACGGTGAAATTTGAAATTTCATAAAGTTGTTAAAGTCTTGGATTAATTATTAATAATAGAATTAAATTATAAAATAGTTATAAATGTTTCTTTTGTAACAGGAAACAGGAAGGAAAGAGGAGGCAAATAAGTCGAGTCCGGATCTTCTGCCATATATTCTTGCGGTGGTCCCTGCCGTGGTAAAAAACGACGTCGTTTTTGACCTTTTTTTTTGTTTTTTGTTTTTTGTTTTTTTTTTTCTCTCTCTCTCGTTTCTTACATCATGGCAAAGTGTAAGAGCTGGCGCTTCATCTAATTTGTTTTCTTTTTTAACAATCTAAATAGAGAGAGAGAGAGAGAGAGAGTTTCTTTCAATTTTTCATGAAGATGAAGATCATGTCACCATTGACACCATTGACCCTTCTATTCACAAACAATCTCATACTCCAATCAACTCTCGCTCTCTTTCTCACACTCTCTCTCCTTCCTCAAGATTCCCATTCTCTTCCTCCAAGGCCTCCACACCTACATCCACCCCGACGAGGTCAACCCCTCCGCAGCTCCCAACGGCGGCCTCAAGGCCGCGATTCGAAGACCCGGCACCTCTGACCACCAAGAACTCAAACCCAGAAAACGATCCAAAGAAAAATTCGAATTCGACGAAAACAAAGCTCATATCTTCAGACTCAAGCTCACAGATGGTCATCTTTAGACCCGTCTCTATTTCAATCAGTTTCGCAGCGCTTTCAATTTGACTGTCATTGCTTTGTCTTGCTTTATGCTTGCCTATCCTCTCCTCGTCGTTTCGCCTCTTTTTCTATTCGTCTCACTAGGGTTCTCTTTGAGTTCCGAAGCAACATATAACAAACGAGAGAGAGAGAGAGAGAAAAAAAAAAAGAGGTCAAAAACGACGTCGTTTTTGACCACGGCAGGGACCACGGCAGGAATGTATGGCAGAAGATCCGGACTCAAATAAGTCGGTAGCTTCTATTTGCACCTAAAAAAAAATAGGTTGGGCCTCCCATTGCTTTCAGTACATTAATAATAAATTTGAAATTTTAGGGGTTATTTAGGGTATCTTAAATAAGTGTATTTTTTTTTTATCTTTTTAGATTAAAAAGTTGAGGAAAAAAATATGAATATTTAAGTTAACTTTTTTAACTTTTTATGAAAAAATATGTATCAAAAAATTGTATAAAAAAAATATATAAGAGAAGTTATTGATAGCCTGTACAGCAGTCTGGCAGAGCAGTGGCAGATTAGGAGATAGGAATTATTGCCTACTTCTCGGGCTTAAATTGGTGGTGTTGTCCGGCCCTTGGGGGCCCATCATAAGTCATGTTTTGCTAATCGGAACCGTTAAATGTGTAGAACTCGTCGAGTACTATATATTTATAAAAAAATCATGGTGATCGGATATCGATAACTATCTGATCGTAGTAGTTTTTTGTTAATTGTTAAATATAACACCATCCATTTTTTATACTAAACTAATTTGATCATATAATTAACGATATCTGATTAACGTAATTTTTCATAGGCATATAATACTCGACGAGTTCTATATATTAAACGGTTCAGATTATCAAAAAAAGATCTGTGATAGCCCCCACTGGGCCAATATTACCCTCTAATTTAATGAATAGATATATCTTTTTTTTTTTTACCCCATTGACAGCCGAATAAAGTGCCACTGTCACCACGGGTACCACTAGTCACGTCTTTGTATGGTAATATTATGGCCTTGTTTGACATGATTTAAAAAAGTCAAAAAGTCACTATCCTATTTAATTCACATTATCTTATTTAAGTCACATCACCTCTTTAACACTTCACTTCAAACCCAACCCATACTCAATCCATATTTCATAAAAAGTCAAAAAGTACACTTATTTAGATCATCCTAAACCAACCCTATGTAAATTAATATTTTTATATTTTTAATTGGTAAATAGTGAAAACTTTTTAACTTTTTGACTTTTTGAATTTTTCATGGGTTGCTAAACTTGGCCTTACTATTAGTTTGAACACTCTAAATAATACCCTTATTTGGCAAATGTTAAAATTTAATTTTTTAAACTAAAATTCACAAAAAGATAAAATAGGTTAAAATAGTCAATAAAATAAAATGTCACATCAAAATCATTTCACTTTTTCTTTCACGAATATCACATTCAACTACAAAAAAATTTAACCATCTTCTTAAACACAAAAATTTTAGGGGTTGTTTGGGGTGTCTTAAATAAGTGCACTTTTTGTCTTTTTGGACTAAAAAATTGAGAAAAAAATATAGGTAGTGTTTGGTAGAGTTTTGTAAATGTGATTTGAGAGTATGAGTTGTATTTTGAGTTTGTGTGTTGTGGAATTATAATTTGAGTGTAGAAAATTTGTTTGGTAAAGAGTTTTGAAAATAGTTTTGGAAAAGAGGTTTGATTTGAGTGGGGAATTGTTGATGTGACATTTGATATGTGATACAAAAATTTACAACTCATAACTAAACATACAATTCAAAATTATTTTAAAGCACATAAAAATTCAGAAAATATTTTTTTCGATTATAAATTAATTAACATATCAATTGTAAAAATAAAAAAAAAATAAAAAAAAAAAAAATTGTCAGCCGGCCGATCAACCGGCCGGACGTCCGGCCGGACGACCCTAACGGGAAAAAATATTACAGACAACGCGCAGAACAGACGCAGAAAAACAGACAGAACAGACGCAGAAAAACAGAGCTTTCGGCAGAGTTTTGGAAAATTAATTCCAAAACTCCTACCAAACACCATTCTCAAACTCACATGTTGAAAACGATTTCTAGAATCGTTCCAAACAGACCCATAGATGTTTGGGTTAACTTTTTGACTTTTTATAAAAAAAATGTGTATTAAAAAATTGTATTAATTAGTGTGTAGGGGAAAATTAGGATTGAGAGTTGTGTAGCCGTAATTTTTGACTTTTCGTGAATAGTGATAACTTTTTGAGTAACTTTTTGACTTTTTAACTTTTTTTTTCAACTTGTCAAATTTGGCCTTAGTCTACTAAACCTCCGTTTGGAAAGTGGGTTGACTGTTTGGCTCTTTTAACTATTTTAGTCTGGGCTAAAAAGTTTGGTTTGTGAAGGACTTTTTGACTTTTTGGTTTTTTTGACTTTTTTTGTGAGAGAATAGTGTAATGATAATGGGTTGAATGTGATGTTTTGTTTGTTGTGATTAAAATAGCCTATTTTGTCTTTTGTGGTTAAAATAGTCTCAAACCTCCTTGCCAAACGAAAATAACTAAAAACTAAAATAGCTACTAAAATAGCCAACTTTCCAAATAAGGCCAATATCTATTCTAACCCAAAAAATCTTATCCAAATCTACTTTGTACACCCCATTACCTATAAACAGAAGAACAATATCAAACCACATTTGCGTTAAAAAAAAAAAAAAAAACCACCTTTGGAATCTCTAGAATTCTAAGTGACGAAGAGAAATTTTGAGTTCATCCGAGATGAAGGTCCCCTACTCAGTGAATCAAAATATATTTGTCTAAATACTTTATTTCGAACCTATGAAATTTGTTCCAATACTCAGTGTCAAACATAAGAAAATTGGTTCCAGTTTTTCATATGGATACTCACTGTCGAACAAATTTTGGTTCGGATACTCAATTCCGAATCAATTAAGAAAATCAACCTACGAAAAATGATGAATAATAATTAAAAACTTGCTTTCTCTATAAAAAAAATTGTTTGAAAACATCTTTTTTATTACTCATTGTTAATTTCAATATAAAATAGAATGCAATAATAATGGATTAAAACACATAGAGTTGAGTTAAGATTGTGTATGAAGATGTAAAGTGATAAAAGTAGAAAGAGAAGAGATAAAAGAAATATTAGGTCGGATGATGAATGGGGTACCCCAAACCACTTTTATGTATATATATTTTTTCTTTTCAAAGCCAACTACTTTTTGGTCATTTTGACTACGGTGCAAATGGAAGCTCGCAAATAATTCTCTTTTTGTTTTCTTTGACTTATTACCTTTGCATTTTGTAAAGGAAAAGTCTCCTATTATAAAAATTATATATAATTTTTTCACAATGCCTATGTGCACATAAGTTATTGGATACAAAATGTATATATATATGAGATCAATATTTGTAATTATAGATGTGAACATATTCATAATTATAGATGCGGATTTTTTTTATTTCACATATATGTATTTTTTGTTCGATTCTTTTGTGTACATGGCACGACTCTAAATTTTAAGCTCAAAATGTTGCGGTAATAATTTTAAAAAAATTAAGTCACTTTATCATTGAAAAAAACTATTTTGATAGGTTATTTTACTGATTAATCAATATTTATTATATTATTTTGTATTAATTTTTTTTATATAATAATATTTTATTTATAAAATTATATTGCCTTATAAGTTCATGCCCAAAATGACAATTTAATTTAGATGTATCATTATAAACTATGGTTAATTGTTCTAATCATAATTATTTACTTGAAAGGCAATTTATATGGCAGAATCATCTTTAATTTGTAGCCAACAACATTTTGGGAAATGACTTGAAGTAGATAGATAATACATATCCTTGGTGTCCTTCCAAATATCACTTGATATTTTTTCTTCGTGGTTTCTTGGAAGCCACAAAATAAAATTAAAAATAAAAAATTGAAAAGGGTAAGGTTGTTTTTAAAAAAAATAATTATACACATATTAATAATCTTATTAAAAATACAAGGGGTCAAATGTGTTTGGTTATCCAAAAAAAAAATAATAATAATCTTTAAACATCTAATGATATTTGGACATGAATATCTTTTAGTAAGATTGTTAATAAAAGTTTTAAATAGATATAACACTGCTCATTTTTTAATAGAAATATGCAAGCTTTAAGACATTCTTCAAGGCATCTAAAATCTAAAGCTCATAAAACTCATCACTGATTTAATTTATTTATTTTTTAAATATGCATTGAAATGTAATTTCTTCTAAAATCTATGCCCCCACCCCATTTTGCTTGTTTGGTACAATTTATTATAAATTTAAAATTGATAATCAGAGAGTAAGCATTTTTTTTTCCTAACTTCTAGATAATTAATTTTTAAAAAAGTTTATTTAAATTATTTTTGTTTAATAAGCTATAAGAAAAAATTACACCAAATAATTTGATACAAACTCTTAAAATATTTATAAAAAAAAATTATAAACACCTCATATAAATTGCACCAAATAATCTCATTATCATCCAATTAACTATAACTTTTTGTTTCTTAAAATAATTTTTGAGACTGGTGTCAAAACAAAACAAAGTTTGGTTTGATTTTCATAATCAATTTTTTTTAAAATAAAAAATAAAAAAGTAATTTGGTGAAAAAATAAAAAATACTTATTATTTTTGTATAGTTTTATCTTTTAGGAAAATAGAAATAATTTTTAAAATTTTAAAAATATATTTTTGATATTTATTTTTATCAAATTAATTTTTATTTTTTCAAAAAAAAGTCTAAAACTGATTTTAAAAAATCAAACAAACCATGGCCACGGGTTATTCTTGTATCCGAATTGTGTTCAATTCTAAGAAAAGAAAACGAACTTTCTAAAATATTTTTCATTTTTGTACGATTAATCAAATATATATGTATATATATATGTTTACAAACACCTATTCATTTCCTTCTCATTTTTCTATTCCCATAAAAGCTTATTTTTTATATTTTTCCTAATTGAGAATTAACTTAGAAATACAAATCGTAACTTCAAAATGCAAATCAATATTATGGGCTCGTATTACATCACATAACTATTAAACACGATCACCCAATTGTGACTTCTCATTTTTCTACCCCAAAATTTTTTGTTTTATTTTATTTTTTTTATTTCTTTCCACAAATTCAAGTGATATGAATCCTTTAGGTAGAACTCCCTTAAAAACCGGCTTATAAAGGAATGTTGCCCAAGTGATTTATATGTATATGGCCAAAACCTATGTTTACCGATGTGAAATCATAACATCAAGGTTTAAATTAAAATTAAAGAATATTTCCATAATATTTAGAAAAACAACAACCTAAAAATGATAATGCTATACAAGTAGAAATAATTCTTGTATAAAATAATGTGATATTTTTGGGTCTTTTAATTTTAAATTACAAGCCCACGCTTTATGACTCATAACTGAAAAAATGACCCTCACATGGCTTTTCAGCCAAAATGAATTGTATAAAATTTCAATCTATGAGAATTTGAAATTGTTTTTTACTACAAAGCAACAAAACCACAAGCAAATTGTACCATTTTGAAGGACCTTGCAAACTAAGCTTGGTATACTACTCACCCAAAATATACTTTTAGATGTTTCTATTATGATTATTTTATAAAATAAAAATTAAAATAATGACAAGTAAGCCTATTGTCACGTCCTGTCGAGTTACTTATATAAAGTTTCCATCAAAAGATAATTAAATGAATTGAGGCTAATGGAAGTTTCGAGAATCTCTGGAAAAAGTTGAGAGCATTATGGTATCCTTGTACATAGTGGTGGATGCAAGTAAGGAGTATGCCCCCCAACTTTTAAAAGATTGCACTTTTGCCTATAGTAAAATAAATAAATTTAATCCATTCAAGTATGTTATTAAAATTTTAAATTATTATTTTCTTTACCTTTTCTCTCCAAAAAAACTTGTTTAATATATTACTATGTGTCACTAATTTTTTATATTGGAGAAATATTATTGTTACGACCCAAACCCGCCCCTATGGGTTTAGCACCGTAACCGGCCAGTAATCCGAGATTACCGAAGGCCTGCTCAACAGAAATACAGTAGTACAGAGTATAGGGGCATGGCGGAAGCCAGAACAGTAAATAAACAATGTCCAATGAGCTGTGACAGTCTGTATGCAAAAAGATTTTTCATACCTATAGACATTCAGTACAGAACAGTATGCACAATATTTACAATCATTCAGTACAGGGACTTAATCCCTATTAAGAGTACAGTACAGTGCTGTCCGTCTATACAGCAATACCAATCAGATACAGGGACAGATGGGGAGATTAAAACACCCCTAAGCCGTAGCTTGAAAGGCTCGGAACCTCGCAGTGAGGCACAGTGGTTAGCTTGGTGAAACTAAAGCTTGCCTGACGCTCCTAGCCGCGGTCTGGTGCCTGTACACCTACATATATATATGAGTAGTGAGCTAAAGCCCAGTGAATAACACAATGCGTAAAGGGGTTAAGAAAGAATGTCCCTTCAGTATTTTAAACCGTCGTTTGCCTCGGTAGATCAGTTATACAGTCGGTGGCTTATACTTCATGTCATATCAGTCATTTAGAAATCATAGTAATCGTATGTGGCACATCCGATAGCCAAACAGTACGGTGGTAGTAGCAGTGTCAGTATAGTGTCAGTACAGTAGTAGTAACGGTAACAGTACAGTAACAGTAACAGTGCAGTAACGGTAACAGTAACAGTACAGTAACAGTAACAGTAACGGTAACAATAACAGTAATAGTAACAGTGCAGTAGCAGTAGCAGTAGCAGTGACAGTAACAGTACAGTAATAGTAACGGTAACAATAACAGTAACAGTACCAGTGCAGTAGCAGTAACAGTACAGTTCTTATGGACTCAAGAGGTGTCTCGCACAGATTCTAGAAGTGGCTCACACTGTAGCACTTAGGTCCGTGCAGCACTTTGCTCCAGATTTCACAGATTGGCTTAAAGCCCAGTATGGACTCAAGAGATGTCTCGCACAGATTCTAGAGGTGGCTCACACTGTAGCACTTAGGTCTGTGCAGCACTTTGCTCCAGAGATATCCGTGACAGTAGCAGTACAGTAAACAGTAGGTCTTAAAAGACCGAACAATCAATTGATGACCATCAATCAGTAAACAGTAGTTGCTAAAGATGCCACAATACAGTTCAGAATATAGGACATACATTCATTCAGTTAACAGTAAACAGTTCAGAAAGCAGTACAGTTCAGTATTCAATAGGTAATCATTTTGAACATATCTTTACACAATTGTTACTCACAGAGTTCGGGGCTACAGTAAGCTAGAGCGTCTCCTCGGTAAGCCAAACCTACACAGTTAACAGATTGAACACACACTAAGCTACACAGTTGGGAAAGATAACAACTTAATCCCTAATTTGCCTCGGTGTGTTCTACATCTATATCCTCAATAAGATGCCTTAAACTAGGCCTAAGAATGCCTAGAATGGAATGAGGATGCAAAGATGCACTCAGAAAACAGTTTCAGAATTTTCAGAAAAACAGTTCCCCGCTCGAGCGCAGGTTTCCCCGCTCGAGCGGACATGCAACAAAGGTCCCCGCTCGAGCGTCAACTCCCCCGCTCGAGCGTGTGACACAAGCCTCCGCTCGAGCGTACAATACCCCGCTCGAGCGGACTGTAAAGCAGTGAGAGATGCTGGGAGCTCGATTTCCCCGCTCGAGCGGCACTTCCTCCGCTCGAGCGGACGACCAAAATCTGGAAATTCTAGATTTGAACTCCAAGATCAAAATCAACTTTCAATGTATCAAATTCGATCCTTTTGGGCTAATTTTCCGGAAAACACTTTAAAACTCAATGTACAACATGTTTCAAGATCAATTTGAGAAATCAAAGCCCAAAGGTAGTTCCATTAAACATCATTTTCAAATCAATTTCATGAACATGATTCCAATTGAACATGCATGTAATACAACAACCCTCAAGCCTCAAATTCATGCTCTAATGAGCCAATTCTTTTCAAAATAAGATGAAATCATGGACTTAAACATAAATATGAGCATGCATGTGACATTTGCCATGAAAACAATTTCAAATTTATCAATACAAGCATGCATGCATGGAATGAGCTTCAACTCAACACTATTGAACCAATTCATGCCTTAGATTACTAAAGACCCATGAATCATGCAAGAATAAACTCAAATGCACAATAAAGAAGGTCAATGATCTACCTTAGGTCTTCAATCACAAGACTAGAAGCTCAATTAGACAATTATCCTTCAATTTCTTCAATTCTCCAAGCAAAACTCAAGAAGGAACTCAATTCTCTCACTTCCTCTCTCTCTTGGTCGGTTGGGAGTAAGAAATGGCTGAGTCAAATGTTTTGTTTGGATGAAAAAGGCTCAAGAATGTTTTATATGAAAAGGGCCACTAGGTGGCAAAACGGTAAATAAGGCCAACTCTTTGATTTAGCTTATTTTATCTAATTTAATCATACCAAATCGATTTTCAATTAAATATACCATAAAATCACATAAATTATGATGATTACAGAACATCAATAAATTTTCGATTTGGCCGCCGATAAGGCCTTTAATTTGCAGTTTAATGCATAAGACAAGAACAGATAATTTGGCAGTCAAACAGATAGATTATGCATTTAAACGGTCACAGTTAATCAATCAGTCTCGAATCTCAGTCAGTCAGTTCAGTATTTTATTCAATTCAATTATCAATCATAATCGGTCTCGGTTTAGCAGTAATCAGTAAGTAATCAGTAAACAGTGACGAGGGTTGTTACAATTATATGTCATCGAATTTTTTGTTATGTTACCTCTTGTGGAAGGTAAGAATATCTCCACAGAAAAAGCGAGATGATGTATCCCCTCCTTTACTCTGTTAAGAGAAATCAAAATGTCAGTGATCACCGTTGACCTGGATAGGTCGGGACGACCCTTCAACGATGAAGTCAGTATACTGTTTGGCCATAGGAATATAATTTGTATTTAAAAGGGGATTCTTTGATTACCTCTGGTTTGTCTTCTGTGTTTCACCTACTTTGTCTTTTATAGTTTCTTGACTTGAATCTCATCCGTTCGATTGATGTTCAATCTAAGAGTTCTGCCTTTATCTAGCTCTGGTCGGTTGAATTGCAAAGTTGCTTTTGCCCTTGATCATTGGATCATCATCTTACAGATGACTTAGATTATATTAGATGCTGGTGGCCAACTTGCCTAGCTCTGTATTCATTGGATCAAGTTGATCGGACGACCTTACCATCTATTAGGCCTGACCTATGCTCTTGCATTTATTGTCTGATGTTTCTGCCGTTGGATGAAACTTAATTCAATGTTCCTTTTTCGTTTTGTGGATCTTTCTTCTAGAAGGATATCTATATGTTTGATGGCCCTTCACGCTAGTAGTCACGAGCCAGCTTGTTGCCAGTTATTTCCAATGGGCTCCTTAAAAAGCTTATTTGGGCGTTTATTTCCTTCTAGGCCAATGCCTAATTGATTTGGGCTTGGGCTAATATTTTATCCCTCCACACCTCTTATATGAATACTCATAGTTAGCTCCTTTGTTTAGAGATATTTATTACACAATTAACGACAATTAATAATAATACTATGAAATTCAATAATTCAAAACTATAAAAAAAAAAAAAATGATATATAGTAGTGTCTTTGTATTATTTATTCATCTTCTCTCTCAATTCTTTTTTTTATTCCTATCTACATCTCGTTTGTGTATGCAACTTAATGTAATTTCATTTTCATATTTTATAAGGCATGTGATTAAAAATTAGGTTAACTTGAGCTTATATTTAAAACTAACATTTGCATTACAATGGTTTTTATTCCTACCATCAAATAAAAATTAGGTTAGGTTTGATTGTGATTTTTGTTAAGGTTTCAACTCAATGTTACTCCCTCTGAGCCAAAATTCTAGCTCCGCCACTGCATGTACATAATTCTAGAGTTTGTACATAATGTTTTAGGTAGATTCTAGATTATTCTTGTAAGGTTATGAAAAGCTCTAAGAATATTCTACATTTTAGATTGTTTATAGGAGGATTAAGTTGTTTGTATAAGGGTGCATGCTTATTTGCCTTGCAACCTACTGGATATCAAACTCGAAGTGTAAATTCTTTCTAGCAATACAAGTACATTCTCTCAAACTTTCTTGTGTGGGCTAATCTCTATCTTGTGTACCAAAAGGTTAGGCTAACTTGGTATTACTAACCAAGTTTGTGAGTGACTAAGTGCCACGCAGAATATTTAGAAATAACCAAGACAGTGATACTATGCCCTATTTGATTAGGAAGTTGGGAAGCAGGCAAAGATTTATGTAAGATGACATCATGCAGTGGCCAGGAATTATTGTTAGTGGTGTCAATCAAAAATTTAAATAACATATATACAAAAAATTCACATTAATCATATATGTCACCTATTTATGAAAAATCAACAAATTAATTTAAACTCTCAAATTATAAACAAAAGAAATGTCAATATATTGATGCTACTCTTTAAACAAAAAGACATGTTAATACATGAGCTTTTACAATTGACCACAACAAGATTTCATATTTTGAGATCGTTGCATTATAAGCTCATTATTAACACTATCAAATGCATCCTTCTCAATATATATAACCAAACAATCATTTATCCATTGATCTCCCAAAATAAGACTACAAAATAACACTTTTTTACATATAAAGTATTTAAACAAAAAGTAGACATATCATTAAAAAAAAAAATCAAAAAGCAAAATTTTTTCATTAGAGGGTTCAAAAAATAATGGATGCGAAAAGTGTGGGCTCCAAATTATAATTTAGTGAGTTCAGTTGTTGACTTTTGTCATAAATTCTAACACCTATATAATAATAAATAATAATAATAAAAAAATCATTGAGGGGGGTTCAGGTGACACCTCTAAGCAAAGGGTAGTGTCGCCCCTGACATCATCTATGATTATATCCAAAAAAACTTAAAGACATCAAATACCAAATCAAACACTTTTATGCTGTGTTTGGTTGGGGGATTTGGAGAAGGATTTGAAAAGGAAAAGAGAAAAGGTGTGTGAAACTAGGTGAAATATAGGTATATTTTATTCACATTTCACCTAACTTTTCCCTTTTCCTTTCCAAATCCCTCCTCAAATCCTCCAACCAAACACAACGTTAGTGTGACAATAACGCCCTTGCATTTTGGGATTGTATTTATCTCTTTTATTTGGTTTAAAGTTTGAAGATGACATCAGGAATAAAAGTGAGAATACAAGCCGAAATGTTAATGAAAATAGGCAATGAGATGCTGCATGACATGTTTAAGTTATTTTATATATATATATATTTGGTTACAGTGGGGGCCTAAGCCAAACACACAAACTAGAAGATTTGCCAAACACAACTCTGTAATGTAAAGTTCAAGTATATATATTTTTTCTATCTCTGTTATAAATTTTGGAATTATCCATAACCTTTACAATTAAGAGCTTTTACATAAGTAGACTATTTATTTTTTAAAAAAATTATTTGAATAAATAAATTTTGCTTTTTACAAGACCATTTGTACAAGAAAGGTCTCTTTAAAGCCTTTACAATTAAGGACCTCTTGGATTTTTATCGCATTCTACCGTTAGAGCCCTTGCACAATGCATGTTTTTTTTTGAGGCCTTTGAACAAGTAAGCGTTTACTTTTTGTTGTATCATTTGACAAAGATTTTTTATTAGGTTCTAGAGAAATAAGTTTTTTGTTTTTTGTTTTTTTTAAATAACAAATAAACTAAAATTCTGGAGCCTTTGAAAAAATGAAACCTTACTTGGGATGACTCTGAGATGCTGGAGGAGATTAGAAAACTCATAGTCAAGTCATAGATTATGTGCAAGAAAATAGAACTATAAAATTTATTTGGAATGATCATAGAAAATACGTATTATTCATGCTTATATCATATTTATTTTTAGTAGTGCGTGAAGTAGAGATAGCCTAAAAAGGAGTGAGAAATAATTTTAACTATTGGCCTACCATTTAAGATTCGAACCCATAACTTTTCATATGAGAGTCATAAACCTAGACTAATTAGGACAACCCAATTTATTTTAATTTAAAAGAAATCGTCTCACTTTATTTTATTTTATTTTATGATTTTGACATAAATTGCATATTGTTCATGCTTTGTCCTTGTATGTTTTGTTTATTAAGGGGGACAATGCAGCTACATTTTGGGTCACTTTCTTCTCTTCCTTTCTTTAATTTTGAAGAAACAAATTGCATATTGTTCATTCTTTGCCCTTGTATGTTTTGTTTGTTCTTCTCAATTAAAAACAAAGAAAACTTTCAATGTTGTGTTGAAGTATTTAAAGTTGTTTTCCCACTGCCAAATTTTTTGTAAGAGATTAAAAATCTCAAATAAAATGTTGGTAGTAGATGTTGACTTGAAAAAAAGAAAAAGAATCATGTGACAGTGGACCATGTGACAGTTGGGATTTTTAAATTCAAGAAGTTACCTTGGGCCATTGGCCCCTCGGCCGGTTTTAAATGGTGTGCATGGGTCAATTTGGATAATTAAATGGATTGAGAATTTTTTTTAATTTGTTGTCAATTTAACTATCTTTATTTTGATAGGTTGATCAAATATTTTGATGTATTCAAATAAATAGTTTGAAAATCTTAGAAATACAAAATGAAAAACAACATACCATATAATCTTAGCCTCCGTTTGGGAAGTGGGTTGGCTTTTTGGCTTTTTGGCTTTTTTGGCTATTTTAGCCTGGGCTTAAAAGTTTGGTTTGGGAAGGGCTTTTTGGCTTTTTGGCTTTTTTGACTTTTTTTGTGAGAGAGGAGTGTAATGATTATGGGTTGAATGTGATGTTTTGTTTTTTGTGGCTAAAAAAGTCTATTTTGTCTTTTGTGGTTAAAATAGCCAAAAAGCCTGGCTTTTTGGCTTCCCAAACGGTTACAATTTCAAATAAACAAAATTGATTATTTATTCCAATTTCTGACATATAACTTACAAATTAATTGAATGCATGATCTTATACAAAATCAATTATAAATTAATATACAAAATGATGAAATTAGTAAAATGTATGCAATGAACATGAGGTGTATGTGTCATCTGATTAATGATAACCCACAAGTCAACTGACCAGTCATTTTTTTTGTCACTCAATTAGCTCATACTCTCAAACCACAAAGATTAGTTTGAATCGGTTTTAGTTGGGGCAGTTGCACAGTTTTTTTGCACACCCTAGTGGTTCTAAAACTCTCAATGCATGCTCAACTTCAGAATCAGATCTTTTTGGGGAGATAATTAAAAATTATTTATTGGTTAAACATAAATCTTTCCCAAAAAAATTAGGAGAAATTACACAGAAAAAAAAGAGAAAAAATCCAGGGTTTGACATTTTTAACAAACGAAACTCTACGTTTTTAATTTTGTTAATTTAAATCCCAAATTTTTATTTGTTTTCAATCTAAACAATTTGTTTATTTTCGTTAAGTAAAGTCAAAGGGAAAAGAAATGATATTTTAGTCATTAAACTAAATGAATGAGTTCTACTATAGAAGCTTTCAACGTGCACCCAGGGACAAATCTTTCACTCACTGAGAAGTGAAAACCTATGACTAGATCGTCCTGAAGAAGGATGCGATGGGAAGAAGTGGCATTTGGAAGTGTTGCTGACTTAACATTTAAGTTTCGGCATAACAAAGCTTGCACTGGGCGCTTCTCTGACATCCTATCTTTATATTCGCGCACAAATGAGCACTGGCCACAACAGCAGGAAACTATGACCAATAGAGTCAGGCACTTAGCTACATCTGCACGCAAAAAGAATGTGGTTCTGGTTGAGGCTTTGTTTCCCTTATTTTATTAGTAAAGGAGGCACGGACGTTCATGGAGTCCGTGCAACTCCTTTCCTTTAGGTTTATAACACGCTAGGAGAGCTAGGAATGGATTCTATCTCGCCATCTCTTGATAGTAGCTCTTGCAGCTAGGGAAATGGAGATTTGGTTTCTCCCCCAAACCTTTTATAGTTCTAGAAGCATAGAGAGCAGAATCAAAGAAAGATTCGACTACATGATTATCGTACTACCCAACCAATGTTGGCCTTTTGAAGACCCTCTTTCTATTTCCCCAAGCGTGCTGGCTTTCTTGACATTTTATGTATACCTATATTGAGTTTAATAATTAAAATATTATTTTTTCTGCCGATTTTACTTAACAAAAAATAAAAGAACGATTTAGATTGAAAACTAATCAAAAGATTAAAGTTTAAATTGACAAAATTTAAAAAAATTATTTTGTTACAAATCTCAAACCCTAAGGGTTTTCCATGTAATTGTCCCAAAATATTAATGCTAAAAATGTCAATTTATGTAGCATATTCCTAATTTTTTTGGCTTTCTATTTACTTTTTAGAGTTGTTAAAGTAAATTTTTTGACAACAAATGAGTTTTTTTAAGACTAATAGGTTTGATATCCTCTAAAAAAGTCAAAAAGTCATTATCTTATTTAAGTCATATCATCTTATTTAAGTCGTATCATTTCTTTACTACATCACTTCAAACCCGACCCATATTTCATAAAAAGTCAAAAAGTGCACTTATTTAGAACATCCCAAACAACGAAAAAGGAAAAAATGGATAAAAATTTTAGTGTATATTCCATTCATATATTTTTTACACCATTTTCTTTAATTTGTATTTCATTTACATTTTTCTCAAAAAATTAAAAATTAATTTAGCAAATAAAATGAAAAAAAATAATACAAACTCATCATTTTCATTCGAATTTTTACGGGTTAAAAATAATTTAAATTTTTTTTTCTTTCAGTGTTTTGATGCAACTATTTTTAACATAATTATATAAGTTTTCTTGAATTTTACTTTACTATGTTAGAAGATCATTAATTTTGAGCACTACCACTATTTTATTTATTGGGTAAACTACTAATAGATCATAATAATTGAATTTAATTCTCATTAAGTCTTATTAAAAATAAGTCATAGTAAAATCGTCATTAAAAATATTTTTTTTTGTGACGATTTTTGTATGACTTTTTTGTTACGATTTTTATAAATTGTCACTAAAACTTACAATTAGTAATGTTTTTCTGTGAAGAATTTTTTAAACTGACGCTGAAAGTTGAAAATTAGTGACTTTTTTGTGACGATTTTTTTAAACTGTCGCTAAAACTTATAATTAGTGACATTTTTTATAACAAAATTTTTAAACTGTTATTGAAAATTAACAATTAGTGACATTTTTAATAGTATTTGATGAAAAATGTCATTAATTATCATAGAACCTATTGGACAATAAGTTCACCAATTAAGAGTTACACATAAATTTTCCTATTTTATTTAATATAATTTGAGGCTTGCCTTGCACTAATTATTTTAAACAAATTTGAAAAATAAAAATAGATAAATGGGTGAGACAAAAATTATTTTCTTTTCGAAAATAATATATAAGCTTATTTTTTAGACTTACTTTTTAGACTCACTGATGTATTAAAGACATGATTAATTGATGATTAAAGATTACATGAGAAAGACAGTTATTTTAGATGTTGTAATACATTACCGAATCATTGGTTTGAAAAATAGTTTAATTTTTTAGCTAAAGTAGCGCTACTCTTTTTGTTCTCATGGCTCTTGACTTTGAGAGATTACATAATTACTTTAGTTAATTTTGATATGAAATCGTCTTTTGATTTATAAAAAAAAAATTAATTATAAAATTTAGTGCACTTAGGTCCAAATTTAAAATTTTTGGGACAATTGTTTCAAACTTTTTATTTTATTTTATTTTTTTTGCCTATAAGGACAATAACAATTTGGAACACTATATATTACTTCTAATTGTTTATCTATTTGTTCACCTATATGTCCACGTGTTTATTTGTTCACCTATTTGTCGGCCGTCGCTGCTTATCGCAGGTGACTTTTTTGGCGATAGCTAATGGTGATTGATATTAGTATGTGATAATAGAAAAAAGAAAATATAGCTAAAAAAAAAAGTATAATAATAAAAATAAAGTCTTTCAAAATAATAATTTGTACTTCTTAATAATATATTTCATGAATCATGTTTTTAAAATCAAAACAAATCAATTATTATATTTAAAGCAATTTGGGAGATTTTTTTTAATTATTTTTAGTTGTGATAAATTCTTAATCAGTCATCCAATTATATAATATGCATTAGAAAAAAGAAACTATTATCAAGAGCCCTACTCACTCCAACGTTGCGCATTCCAGCTCATTTTGAATTCTTCGTCCCTACTTTTTATGAACCATTCTCCCTCCACGTGCGGGTCTTCTGAGAAGTTGTTAAAAAATTCAGTTTTTTTGTCAAAAAAAAAATTATTAAAAAAATTAAAAAGTCAAAAAATTAATTTTTTATCAACTTTTCAAAACATCGCGTTGTAGTCTTTTGGCAACAGTCAAAAAGGCTGCGTTTTGCAGCCAAAAACGCACTCAGATAAGCTAAAAAAAAAGCTGGAACACATTTGGAAAGTTTGCAAAACGTGAAGTGTGAATTTACATAATTACTCTTCCTATTCCAACAAGTAGATAAATGAGTCACTTGAATCAAAAAGTAAATTTTTTAAGTTGGGTGGGGGTATTTTGACCATTTTAAAGTGATTTGACACTTTAAAAAAATATTAAATCAAAAAGTAAAAAGTCAGCTTTTTACCAACTTTCCAAATCACATTCCAAAAAAATCAAAAAACTTGATAAAAAGTCAAAAGTTAACTTTTTATCAACTTACCAAAACACCTCGTCAAGTTGGTTACCACCTATGAAGAAGGCCGAAAAATTCCCAGTGTGATAAGAGCACAAAACTTTTGACCAATTAAATTATTTCATTTTTTAAATTTTTTTGTTTACCCGTGCTTCTATATAAATTTGATAAATAATTTTTTATTATGTATAAGATAATAAACTTTTAAAAATTATTAAAAATAAAAGTTGGAATGAATTGCCAGCAAAACCGAGTCAACTGAGGCAATAACGGTGTCAATTATTCCGTTTTATAGGAATAATAACTGTGTGTCCAACCAAGGAATTAAGCACTTACATAAATCATGAGGAAAAAAAATGAGAGAAAATTACAAAAGAAAAAAACTCTAGAGTTTTGACTCCTATAACAAAATAAATTATGAATTTCTAATTTTATTAATTTAAATCATAATATTTTGATTTGTTTTTAATTCAAACCATTCGCCTATTTCCGTTAAGTAAAATTGACTAAAAAATATATTTTAATCATTAAACTCAATGTAACTGTATATAAAATGCCTCAGATATTATTTTTCGTTGAGTATAATGATTGAAATATCATTTTTTTAATCAATTTTACTTAACAAAAATAGACCGATAATTTAGATTGAAAATAAATTAAAAAATTTGAATTTAAATTGATAAAATTAAAATTTTAAAATTTATTTTATTATAAACATCAAATTTTGAATTTAAAAAAAATTCAGAAAAAATGAATAAATTATAAAATATTATTGGAATTTATGGGAAAGTGGAAGTTTGTGAGACCAACAAGAGAATCGATTGTTGAAAAAATTTAGAAGTGAATGAAATTGGATTCCATTTGAATAAAATAGTGTAATCCTTCATGGTGTCTTTTCATGTGAAAGGTGTGACTCAAGAGTTATGACCCTTTTAAATAATCGCAAACACTTCTATAAATACCAGTCCTATGGCATTCATTTAGATAAGGAGTTTTAGGATTCATACTTATATCTAATCAAGAATATAAAGCGCGTGATATAAATTGGTTTGTTTTATACACAAAAAGTTATGCAATTTATGTGTGTGGTGATCGTTGTATTTTGAAAGTAAGATGCCTATCAATCGCAAGCACCAAAGGCGAGAGCGAATTTTTGTCTTGAAGACATAGTTTATCACCATTATTGTACTTGTGTAATAATATTGGTTTAGATGTTTTAGTGAGTGTTCAATTATGTCAGAGTTGCATAGATTTTGTTGCACTAAATATTAACCATAAAGAAAGAGTAAATAATTATTCATGTGGGAGTTTTTCTTTTAGATTCAAAGAGATAATTAAATTTTCTTGCGTTACAAATATTTGTTTTGAATGAATAAAATATTATTTTATTTAAAATAAGTTATTAGTTGTGATGGTGACATTGTGCTAATTTAAGTATTACCAAAAATTTAAAATTTCTTATAGTTACTCTATTTCACTCCCATATTTAAAATTAATTAATAGGTATAGAAATATTCCTTAGGAGACAAATTCTTTTTTGTTTCTCCTCCATTTGTCTAAGACAAATTCTTCAAAAATATTTAAAATAAGTTATTAGTTGTGATGGTGACATTGTCCTTAGACAATGTTCACATATGAGAGCAAATTGTTATAACTTTTGAAAAATTTCTATAAGAAATTTCTTGTATTTAATTTTATTATTTATTTGTATTAAATTAATTTTTCAAAAATATTTTCCTACATCAATGACGTGGCAATGTGGTTTTTGATGCGATTCGGACGATTTAAAAGTAAAATTATAAATCATACGTGAATGACGGATTGGCAAATAACCAAATCTCGGTTTGGAGGGTTTGGGGCAGTTTCAATTAGCTAGTTGATTGAAGAATATTTTTAAACAATTATCAAATATTTACATAATATGTAATACTAATTTGAATAATATTTTTCATATACATGACACAAACTAATTTTATATAATATTTTATATATATAACTATTAATTTGTAACAAATTCCATATTTTAAATTTCTCTCACATTCATTTTTATTTTGATATTTTATTAAAGATTAAATAAGATATATGTAAAATAGAACGTTTTACGGACAGATTATAAAATTTAAAATTTAATCCATAATTAATGAATAAATCAATACAAATTAATGCAAATTTTAATGAATTATACAGTATTTGGAACATTTTTATTTTGGAAAGTGGGAAGGGAGAGAGAGAAATTGTATGTGCCTGCAACGTAGAAAATATAACCGGCAGTGACGTGGACCGCAAAGAGCCAGTTGGATTTGGACCCCACACGTCGAATATATATGTATGTACTCAATCCACGTAAGTGCGTTATTATTAGAGATTGTTGGCCGGCCACGCGTCGCGACATTTGAATATGATTACGTGTGGGGCCGGCTCCCCAGTGGACCAGCTTCGATCTGAACTTCAACGATTGAATCTCTTCCACTTGTTTCTTCTTTTGGTCAAGAAAGGGAATACACACACCATGTCCACTAAAATCTTTAAGGAAAATACTAGGAATCCACAATTTTTAACCCCACCATTTCAAATTAATTTGTGGTGTGGTCACATATTATTTATTTATTTATTTATTTTTCTCTGTCCTCTCAAATGTGTGTGGGGTGTTAGCATAACCAAATCTTGAATCATGTTTTTGTGTGGGGGTGGGTGGGTGGGGAGGTAAAGCCCCCTTCTTTTTTTTTTTTTTTAAATTTATAAAATGGAAAAAAATTGAGACTCTCTTTTTGAAAATCCCACCACTTCTAATGTATTGTGATTGGTTAATTTTTTATTTTTTTCCCTTTCTATCTCTGATTGATATGTGTTTGTGGGGTTGTGAGGGTCAAAAAACAAAAGAAATTGTTTTAACCAATCAATTTTAAGCATGTTGTAGGCGGTCAATTTGGTTTATTATTCTTATTATTATTATTATTAGTGGTAGTAGTAGTAGTTGACCGTGCAATGTATAGGTTAGTTTTTTTTAAAAAATAATATTTATAAAATTAAATTAAATTATTTATAAATATCTATATATAAATTATTTTAAAAAATATGTTGCAATGTATACATTACAAAAGAATAATATATATATATTATATATATATATATATATATATATGCATAAATATAGAATTATTTTAAAAATATATTACAAAATATACAGTGCAATTTTCGTTCTATTAAACTATGAAAATGTAGTTTAAATATATATATACATATATATATGATACTTTTGTACTTAATTTTAATATAATAACATAAAGATTCATTTTAGTATTAAAAATAATGATAAAATTGGAGAAAAAAGTCAGTTAAAATTAAAAAATAATTCTAATTATTTATTTTGATAATCTTAACCTTATCGTTCAATAAAAGTATTATTTAAACAAATATATATATAATAATTTTATTTTAATTATTTATGTGTATTTTAATAATCGTGCTATAAAAGTGTAATTGAAATAAATATATAATAATTTTATATGATATTAAATTATAACATAATTAAATAAACATTCAATTTGACATTAATAATAATAGTTAAATTGAAAAGAAAAATTGTAACACACAATTAAAAGTGATTCTAATTATTTCTTTATTTTTATTCAGTTGGAAATATAAAAAAAAATTAGGAATGAAAGTTATAAAAAAAATTTATTTTAAAAAATTAATTATAAGTATGCTGCGATTAGATTAAGAAAAAATAGATAGATTAATTATGTTGAAGTATTGATTTTTCTTTAATATCTATTTTAAAACTGTTTATACATATTATATATAATTATATATATGTATATAAATTTTAAATTAAATGTAAATTTTTCCTAATAAACAATTTCATGTTAAATAGGAAACTCAATATAAATTAATAATAAAATATAAATAAGATAGACAAAAAAATAAGAAATATATTTAATTTTAATATACAAATTGAATACTTGAACAAAAGTGAAAAAAATAGAAGAAAATTAATTCGCAAAGTATTTTTTAGTACATATAATTATTTTAAATTTTATTTTATGGGTGATTTAGATTAAGTAAAAGTTTTTAAATATTAGATTTTAAAAATAATTAAGTATGAGGGTATGTTACGTGGCATTTAAAAAAAAAAGACCAGAAGAGAGATATGCCACATAGGGAGAAAAATTTTAAGGATAAATACTACTTATATATATAAAATTAAATTTAAAATAATATTAAGACATCAATACGATAGACAAAAAATAAAAGATATAAAAAATTTATTTTGATTCGTGCGATGCACATAATTAAGCATATCTTGTCTTATTTATTTATTTGTATATCGAAATAATTTTTTTTCAAATCTATCTATATCTATACTATATATTAAGCAAAATGGGGTTTTTAACCCC